>OZ024813.1:74667816-74873239 GCA_964017055.1 Chloromyia formosa | reverse complement strand
AATTATCGTTTGCCCAGGAAAAAGTTTCGTTTGCACAGGAAAAGGTTTCGTTTGCCCACCCTTGCAAGAAAAGTTATAAGCAGACAATTTTTTTTTAATTTGGTTATACTTATACTGTTATTTTGGCTCCTTAAAGGATCATTTTGTAGTGCAAGCTGGGCAGTTCATTTGCCCATCGCGGATTATCGTTTGCCCAGGAAAAAGTTTCGTTTGCCCACCCTTGCAAGAGAAGCTTTTAGAGAATTAAATTTTTGGGGTTGCGAATACTTAAATCCTTAATTTGGCTCCTTAAAGGATAATTTTGTGGTTCGAACTCATCAGTTCGATTGCCCATCGTGCATTACTGTTTTCCCAGGAAAAAGTTTCGTTTGCCCAGGAAAAGGTTTCGTTTGCCCGCACTTGCAAAAAAAGTTATAAGCAGATAATTTTTTTTTTAATTTGGTTATACTTATACTGTTATTTTGGCTCCTCAAAGGATCATTTTGTAGTGCAAGCTGGGCAGTTCGTTTGGCCATCGCGGATTATCGTTTGCCCAGGTAAAAGTTTCGTTTCCTCACCCTTGCAAGAGAAGTTATTAGAGAATTAAATTTTTGGGGTTGCGAAAACTTATTTCCTTAATTTGCCTCCTTACAGGATAATTTTGTGGTTCGAACTCATCAGTTTGATTACCCATCGTACATTATCGTTTGCCCAGGAAAAAGTTTTATTTGCCCAGGAAAAGGTTTCGCTTGTCCACCCTTGCGAAAAAAGTTATAGGCTGAAAATTTTTTTTATGATGGTTATACTTATACTGTTATTTTGGCTCCTTAAAGGATCATTTTGAAGTGCAAGCTGGGCAGTTCGTTTGGCCATCGCGGATTATCGTTTGCCCAGGAAAAAGTTTCGTTTGCCCACCCTTGCAAGAAAAGTTATTAGAGAATTAAATTTTTGGGGTTGCTAATACTTATATCCTTAATTTGGCTCCTTAAAGGATAATTTTGTGGTTCGAACTCATCAGTTTGATTGCCCATCGTACATTATCGTTTGCCCAGGAAAAAGTTTTGTTTGCCCAGGAAAAGGTTTCGTTTGCCCGCACTTGCAAAAAAAGTTATAAGCAGACAATTTTTTTTTAATTTGGTTATACTTATACTGTTATTTTGGCTCCTTAAATTTGTTCTTATCTGGGATGTCTCGAACTTTTGGGCTAGATTAAATCTCCTGTATAGCGTCGATTGAGCGAGTTGACAGCGATTTCATTAGCTGCATGGAGACTCCGCCAATGTATTCACCTTCATAACCATGCCGATAGTTTTGCTTGTGCGGTTAAAGTTGTAAGCCGTGCAAAACAGCATCCGAAAGTCTCGTTAGCGTAGATGTGAGTGCACCGGACCGCCGAGCTGGGGGTTGTGGGTTCAAATCCCCGAGGGCGGGTTTTTTCGTTTTCTTTTTTTTGGTAGAAAATCAATAAATATTAATTGAATAGTATGAAATATTTATATACATATATGTAAAATTAAAATTTTTATATTTTGGGGGGTTTTAATTTAGACAATTTGTATAGCAGCCGCACAACGCGCGCTTTATGGATGACTCGTGGAAAAGCAGCAAACCTTTGGGTTTCATCGTCGTTTCCCCTGGCATCATCTCCTAAAAGCTCTAGTAGTTTTGTGTTTTATTCGTAATAAAAACAGCTTAGAAGATTATAATTTAATATAAATGCCTAACCAGTTACTAGAAAAAAGTAAAAGTACGAAATTTTTGACCATCCAAGCAATTTCTTTAACCATGTTTACATGTAATTTAAGTTATTAAAGTTCTCGTTATGCTCTTAATCTTTTCAAACATTTCTTTCATTTTAGGGTTTTGTATAAAAACAAAACCCTTATGAAATCGGTCATGCGTCCGTCTGTCCGTCTGTCCGTCTGTCCGTCTGTCTGTCTGTCTGTCTGTCTGTCCATGAAATATCTCACGAACCGCTGAAGCTACATGCATGAAATTTGGTGAAAATATGTAGAAATACTATAATTCTCTGGAGAAAGCGATGCGTCGTAATAAGTCAACTTTAAGGGGGGGGGGTCCCCATAGAGGGGAAATGAAGGTCGAAATTTTTTTTTCATTTGGTATAGGCAAGTGGGGTATCGTAAGAAAGGTACCGTCGAGTACATTCCATTTTTGGAATTTTTTTTAAATTTGAAGAAAGGAGAAAAGAGGGAGAGGGGAAAATATGTGGTCCGAGTTTGTCCCCCCTCCCTTGCATTTCGAGACCGTTATAGCTAGACATATGAAAATTTACAGAAAAGCGGCATTTGACTAGCATAGAAAACTAAAAATAATAGAATTTTTAAATCTCATCCAAAAAGGTTAATAATAGTACATTTCTATAGTTGCAGTTAGCACACCCCTGCACCCCTCAAGCACACCTGAGGCCAAAAATATTGATAGCAAATGATAACCAACATCATAGGCAATAATATCTCTAAGTTTCATTACAATGACATGATATTTAATAATAGTACATTGACTTAAAGTTATGCATTTTGACACTATCCATACAAAAAATACACCTACCGGCCTCACGCATAGATATGCGTGTACTACTTGCATGTTGTTTTTCGTAGTGCGAATTGCAGTTATTTAATGAACCAACTTTGGAAGGGTGAAGATTGGTAATTGGTGATCCTAACAATAACTATTCACACAATTAATTTTATTAGGGTTTTGTGTCTTAAATCTTACAAAATCGGTCAAATACCTGTCTGTCCGTCTGTTCATAGAATATCTTACGAACGGCTGAAGCTGCACATATAATTCGGCGAGAATGTGTAGAAATGCTTCAATATAATTTGCTGGAGAAAGCGTTGTGTTGTAATCAGCCAACTTTAAGAGGGGGGGGGGGGGTCCACATAGAGGCGAAATTAAGGTCAATTTTTTTTATCCACTGGTATAGCCAAGTGGGGTGTCGTGAGAAAGCAGAAAGGTAATGTTGAGTACATTCCATTTTTTGGCATTTTCTTGAGATTTGTAGAAAGGGGAACAGTGGAGGAGGGAAAAATATTAGACCGTAATTTGTCCCCGTCTCCCTGAAGCCGTTACACAAGTTTGCAATTTGCAATGTCGTCGTAACATGAATGGTTAAGCATCTCGAAGAGTAGGACAGTTTATCTTGTATACATACATACATATCTATCTACAGCTTCTCGTATTAAAACTATTACTTTGAGAGGTGACAGATGCAGTCTTTTTGTGAATTGGCATGTAAGATACTATATCATGGGTAAGACATTTAATTATGGTGTTTTTATTCAGCTGAGTGGTACCAAGAAGAGCAGGGAGCCAATATTTGGATACCAAGATAAGCGCGTGCTACAAAACCCTCGAATTGCGGGCGTAGCCCTCTATATTCCGGTTTCATTTTTCCTTAAAATTAAACGTTTTTTTTTTTTGGCAAAAAAAAGTCTTTCATGAATAGGAAAAGTCAGAAAGACCCACGACGCGAGTTGAACCCGGAACCCCACTAGAGCAAAGCCACAGTCAAACCCCCAGACCAACACCAATTTACGCTTGCAGCATCAAATATGCAAGATAAGCCATTTCCCCAAGCTTTCATTTATTATATAACTCAACATACGCATGCATGCAATATAAGACTGAAAGTTTGACCTTGGAAACAGTGCTCTCATGGCTGGAAAAAGTGGAAATGATTTCTGCTGATTGCATAAATGTGTGTACATATTTTTTGTACTTTAAAGAGCTAGCTCAAGCTCAGTTTCCATTGCCGCATGAACCACACGCTCTCGCGCAATAACCATCTACTATTGAGTTGGTCGTCAAAGTGGTTTGCTCATGCCACTCATTCGGTTCATCCGGTTCGTAAGGCAATGTAAATTGAGCTTTTATGATTCCCAATCTAAAAAAATTATTTTGCCAATAACTTTTCTTACAAGTGCGAAAACGAACCTTTTTGCCTGTGCAAACGAACGCCTACGATGATCAAACGAAAAAACCAGTTCGCATAAAAAAAAATCCTTTAAAAGCTAAATTAAGAATTCCCAACGTAAAAAAAATCCTATTTTTTTAATAACTTTTTTTGCAAGGGTGGGCAAACGAAACCTTTTCTTGGGCAAACAAAACTTTTTCCTGGGCAAACGATAATGTACGATGGGCAATCAAACTGATGAGTTCGAACCACAAAATTATCCTTTAAGGAGCCAAATTAAGGATATAAGTGTTCGCAACCCCAAAAATTTAATTCTCTAATAACTATTCCTGCAAGGGTGGGCAAACGAAACTTTTTCCTGGGCAAACGATAATCCGCGATGGCCAAACGAACTGCCCAGCTTGCACTTCAAAATGATCCTTTAAGGAGCCAAAATAACAGTATAAGTATAACCAATCTAAAAAAACTTGTCTGCTTATAACTTTTTTTGCAGGGGCGGGCAAACGAAACTTTTTCCTGGGCAAACGATAATGTACGATGGGCAATCAAACTGATGAGTTCGAACCACAAAATTATCCTGTAAGGAGGCAAATTAAGGAAATAAGTTTTCGCAACCCCAAAAATTTAATTCTCTAATAACTTCTCTTGCAAGGGTGGGCAAACGAAACTTTTTCCTGGGCAAACGATAATCCGCGATGGCCAAACGAACTGCCCAGCTTGCGCTACAAAATGATCCTTTAAGGAGCCAAAATAACAGTATAAGTATAACCAAATTAAAAAAAAATTGTCTGCTTATAACTTTTTTTGCAAGGGCGGGCAAACGAAACCTTTGCCTGGGCAAACGAAACTTTTTCCTGGGAAAACAGTAATGCACGATGGGCAATCGAACTGATGAGTTCGAACCACAAAATTATCCTTTAAGGAGCCAAATTAAGGATATAGGTATTCGCAGCCCCAACAATTTAATTCTCTAATAACTTTTCTTGCAAGGGTGGGCAAACGAAAATTTTTCCTGGGCAAACGATAATCCGCGATGGCCAAACGAACTGCCCAGCTTGCACTTCAAAATGATCCTTTAAGGAGCCAAAATAACAGTATAAGTATAACCAAATTAAAAAAAAAATTGTCTGCTTATAACTTTTTTTGCAAGGGCGGGCAAACGAAACCTTTTCCTGGGCAAACGAAACTTTTTCCTGGGAAAACAGTAATGCACGATGGGCAATCGAACTGATGAGTTCGAACCACAAAATTATCCTTTAAGGAGCCAAATTAAGGATATAAGTATTCGCAACCCCAAAAATTTAATTCTCTAATAACTTTTCTGGCAAGGGTGGGCAAACGAAACTTTTTCCTGGGCAAACGATAATCCGCGATGGCCAAACGAACTGCCCAGCTTGCACTACAAAATGATCCTTTAAGGAGCCAAAATAACAGTATAAGTATAACCAATCTAAAAAAACTTGTCTGCTTATAACTTTTTTTGCAGGGGCGGGCAAACGAAACTTTTTCCTGGGCAAACGATAATCCACGATGGGCAAACGAACTGGCCAGCTTGCGGCCTCGAAATGTCCTTTAAGGAGCCAAACTGTGGAAAGTGGCGCCCAAGTGGGATCAAAATACTTACTTTTTTATAAAAAGAGTTGGAGGGATGGGCAAACGAAACTTTTTCCTGGGCAAACGACAATGCACGATGGGCAATCGAACTGATGAGTTTGAACCACAAAATTATCCTGTAAGGAGCCAAATTAAGGATGTAAGTATTCGCAACCCCAAAAATTTAATTCTCTAATAACTTCTCTTGCAAGGGTGGGCAAACGAAACTTTTTCCTGGGCAAACGACAATCGGCGATGGGCAAATGAACTGCCCAGCTTGCACTACAAAATGATCCTTTAAGGAGCCAAAATAACAGTATAAGTATAACCAATCTAAAAAAACTTGTCTGCTTATAACTTTTTTTGCAGGGGCGGGCAAACGAAATTTTTTCCTGGGCAAACGATAATCCACGATGGGCAAACGAACTGGCCAGCTTGCGGCCTCGAAATGTCCTTTAAGGAGCCAAACTGTGGAAAGTGGCGCCCAAGTGGGATCAAAATACTTACTTTTTTATAAAAAGAGTTGGAGGGATGGGCAAACGAAACTTTTTCCTGGGCAAACGACAATGCACGATGGGCAATCGAACTGATGAGTTTGAACCACAAAATTATCCTGTAAGGAGCCAAATTAAGGATGTAAGTATTCGCAACCCCAAAAATTTAATTCTCTAATAACTTCTCTTGCAAGGGTGGGCAAACGAAACTTTTTCCTGGGCAAACGACAATCGGCGATGGGCAAATGAACTGCCCAGCTTGCACTACAAAATGATCCTTTAAGGAGCCAAAATAACAGTATAAGTATAACCAATCTAAAAAAACTTGTCTGCTTATAACTTTTTTTGCAGGGGCGGGCAAACGAAACTTTTTCCTGGGCAAACGATAATCCACGATGGGCAAACGAACTGGCCAGCTTGCGGCCTCGAAATGTCCTTTAAGGAGCCAAACTGTGGAAAGTGGCGCCCAAGTGGGATCAAAATACTTACTTTTTTATAAAAAGAGTTGGAGGGATGGGCAAACGAAACTTTTTCCTGGGCAAACGATAGTGCACGATGGGCAATCGATCTGATGAGTTTATACTACAAAATTATCCTTTAAGGAGCTTAATTAAGGATATAAGTATTCGCAACCCAAAAAAAATTTGATTCTCTTATAACTTTTTCTGCAAGGGTGGACATACGAAAATTTTTACTGGGCAAACGAGGGCTTATAATGTGCTAATGGCGTGGGCAATTTATATTAAATATTATCGTTTTGAGGGTGTATAATGTGACGCCCAATGTGGGACAAACATTTTATTTTTTGAATAAAAAATATTTGAGGGGTGGGCAAACGAAAATTTTGGGTGGGCAATCCTGGGCTAACGTTGGGCAAACGAAAAAGCGAAAAAAAAAATCCCAATTTTTGAAAAAAAAATTTCGTGGGTTTTTGCATTTTGAAAAAAAAGTATTTTGTTAATAACTTTTTTTGTAAGGGTGGGCAAACGAAAATTTTTCCTGGGCAAACGTGGGCCTACGATGGGCAAACGAACTGCATAATTCAAATTTGAAAAATCGAATGTGACGGTGCCAACTTCACAGAGCTATCATCAGATCCCTATGGCCAAAACAGATATCACACACCATTCGGACTTTTTGAGTTTCTGGTCATGCCCTTCGGTCTGAGAAACGCCACGCAAACCTTCCAACGGCACATGGACAATATTCTCCAGGGACTAGACTTTGTATTCTGTTACATTGATGATTTCCTCATCATGTCAGAAACGGTGGACCAACATCGAGAGCATCTCAACATAGTGATTCAGCGACTCCAACAACATGGTATGCAAATGAATTCGGACAAGTCTTTATTTTTCCGATCAGAAGTCAACTATTTGGGCTACACCATTAATAAAGACGGCTGTCGACCACCATACGAAAGGGTTGCTGCGCTGCTCGACTACAAAAAACCGGATACAACCGTTGAACTTCGTCGATTCCTTGGCGCTGTTAATTATTACAGGCGTTGTCTTCAACATGCAGCCCATCATCAGGCCTCGTTGAATAATTTTCTTCATAACAGCAAGAAAAATGACAATCGTAAGGTCCCTTGGACACCTGAAACGGAAGCTGATTTCGAAACCTGCAAACGTGATCTAGCAAATGCAGCCTTGCTCACCCATCCGGATCACAAGGCACAACTCGCACTAGTGACTGACGCTTCGGACACCGCCATGGGAGCAACACTTGAACAGTCAGATGGTAAGCAATGGTGTCCACTTGGCTTCTTCTCGCGCAAACTGACTCCAGCCGAAACCAAATATAGCGCGTACTATTGGGAGCTCCTCGCTATTTATGCCGGCATCAAGTTTTTCAGGCATATGCTGGAGGGCCGGCATTTTATCATTAAGACGGATCACAAACATTTGGTTTACGCTTTTGCACAAAATTTGGACAAAGCCAATCCTAGGCAACTGCGACATTTAGACTATATATCTCAATTTACCACTGAGATAGTCGACATATCTGGGTCGCACAATTTAGTTGCCGACGCTCTCTCACAGATAAATGCTATTAACATGCCATTCACTATCGAACCAACTCAACTAGCCATGGCTCAACAGGAAGATGACGAGCTTCGTGAACTCCTTAACAACAACAGCGGACTGCAGCTTCAAAAACTATCGATTGACGCTGCAACAGTTTATTGCTACGTTTCAACAGGACACATTCGACCTTATGTTCCGCAGGAACTGAGTCAACAGGCGTTTGCCTCTGTACACGGACTTGCTCACCCGAGCGGCAAAGCCACCCTCAATCAGCTGCGTCAAAAATACGTCTGGCCCAGCATTCGAAGAGACACAATTAGATGGACGCGCAACTGCATATCCTGTCAACGGTCCAAGATCCAACGACACAACAGGAACCAACCCATTGCGATAACCGTACCCAACGAACGATTTGATCACGTCCACATTGACATTGTCATACTGCCATTGGTAAACGGTTATAGATACTGTCTGACAATGGTAGACAGATTCTCACGGTGGCCAGAAGCAGTCCCCATGAGGGATATGACAGCGGACACAGTGGCCAGCGCATTCTTCAACACCTGGGTTGCACGCTTTGGAACTCCCAAAACTTTGACCACCGACCAAGGTGCTCAATTTGAGAGTGCACTTTTCCGAGCTCTCACTAACTTGATCGGAACCAAACGAATCCGGACAACACCTTACCATCCTGCGTCCAATGGTGCCATTGAGCGATGGCACCGAACTTTCAAATCAGCTCTAATGTGCTGTCAACCGACTTCGTGGATTGAACTGCTTCCAACAGTACTACTTGGGTTACGAACATCACTGAAGGAGGATTTGAAAGTTTCACCTGCCGAATTGCTATACGGCGAACAACTACGTGTTCCGGGCGAATTTTTCACAAATGAGGACACACCAGCTGATCCTACCTATTTTGTTGAGAAATTCCGCGAACTCATGCGACTCCTCCGACCTACACCGACTGCTCACCACATCAAACGAAGTTTTTTTGTGTACAAGGATCTCTACACATGTTCCCATGTCTTCTTACGAGTCGACGCAGTGCGGCAGCCGCTCGAGCCGCCTTACACAGGACCACATGAAGTAGTCAAACGAATCAACGATCACGTCTTCGTCATCAGAGTCAAGGGACAAGATGCAACAGTCTCAACAGATCGACTTAAGCCAGCATATATCGCGAAGGATGACAGCGAACAACATCACCGGGACGTCCCCCTCAGAACGTACGGTCGTACGTCAACACAAAACGTCAATACTGGGAAGGGGGTGACTGTGACGGTTATGGACACCACTTCTGCCACGGAGCGGCGCTGACATCGAAACAAAGAAGATATCATATGTACATATGGCAATTGTCAATTCATTATTATTCTCTCTCCTGTCACTTTCATTACAAACACGTTTTGTTGTAGAAATCATAAAACGAATAAAGTTTTTGTTATTTTGTTAATGTACTATTGACGACTACTTATTGAAAGTACAAGGATATCATCGACATTGGAAGGAACCTCTGACCAAGGTATCTTTTCGCTTTATATTACGTTTACACTATCCCCAGATTACTTCATCTGCGCCAGCTGGGATAATCTGCGACTGTCAAATACATACAATTTTGAACTCACCACACTCAGATTACGCTGCAGATGAAGTAATCTGGGGATAGTGTAAACGTAATATAAGTTATAATACCCTTAGGGACATCTATTATCGATAATAATCGAAATAGTGGAAATAATAAAAGAAGAGGACGAATGGTTTCATACCTTTGCAATAGATGGCTATCTATAGAGGGTAGTTATGAGGAATGTTGTATGGGCTAAAATGTTGGGTAGGTGGAAGTGTTGGATAGATGGAAATAATTCACATTCATTTGATATAGATGGCGGTGATGCATGATTTTCATGAGGAAAATTTGACTCTGCATCTGTATATTTATTTAATCTGTGCCCGTACTACCCCACTTTTCATGTTTTTTGTCTATTACTCTTGAACCAATTGACACCTGATTTTTGGCATGTAACCCTAAGGGAAGAAGCTGCTTAAGATCCTGTAAGTTGGGCATAATTAGATTAATGGAACACCTACCTCCCCTACAAATTTCAAAAAAATTAAATATTCCTTTAATTACGATTACTTTCGATAGAATGATACTACCGGGTTAAAAATTTGGTGGAATGTTGCTAGAAAGACCTACTTGGTTGGTATTGAATATGGGCAAGATCCGACCCAAAGAACCCCCACCTCCCCTACAAATGAAACTTCAAATAAGCGATAACTTTTGATAGAATGAAGCCCGTGACTTGAAATTTTGGTCAAATGTTTGAAGTGTAGTCCGGATGGCGCAACGGTTAGCACGTTCGCCTTCAACGCACTGGGCCCCGGTTCGATTCCGGGGATTTACGTGTCGGACTATGAGCCCACTCAGCTGTTAAATGAGTACCCATTATGGGGTAAATAACTCGGTTGAGCGTGTTGCTGATCACATACCTCTGCACAAAAAAACCGTCACGATCTAGAAAATGAGATGATGCTAACTCATCTCGAGGCCGTGGTTCAAATTGGACTGTTGCGCCAGTTATTTATTTATTGTTTGAAGTGAGGTTGAGTTAGGTGGCATTAAAGATGGGTAAAATCCAACCTAAGGAACTTCTACCTCCCCTAGAAATGAAACTTAAAATAAGCGATAACTTACGACAAAATAAAGCTAGCGACTTGAAATTTTGGTCAAATGTTTGCTGTAGGATCCAGTTGGCTATTATTGAAAATACGTAAAATCCGACCAACGAAACCCCTACTTCCCCTACAAATGAAACTTCAAATATGCGATAACTTTCGATAGAGTGAAGCTAGAGACTTGAAATTTTGTTTGAATGTTTGTAGGGTGATCTAATTGGTTGGTGGCAATGATGGGCAAGATCCGACCCAAGGAACCTCTACCTCCCCTACAAGTGAAACTTCAAATAAGCAATAACTTTCGATAGAATGAAGCTAGCGACTTTAAAAATTCGGCAAATATTTGTGGAATGGGCTAGTTAGTTAATTGATTTTGAGAATGGTCAAGACCCTACTCAATGAGTGCCAACCTCCCCTATGAACTGGCCATATAGGAGACCCATTCTTAATGCATATGGTCGTTGCCAATTGGTACTTTTGGTATCACCACTAGGTCTGTACAAGTCTAGGGTATATACGCTTCGGACTGGTTCTAACTAAAGCTTTTCTGCGAACTAAAAAGTTTGCTGTGACCGCGGGCTCATAGCATGGTTTTCCAAAATTCTATGTAGACAGCAACTTTTCCCTAGACTTGAGGGTCTAATATACAAAATCGTCAAGATCGGAATAAAACTGTAGATAAATTCGCAGATTTCCTTTTAGGGGTTAGAAGATGGATGGGGTTATTTTCCGAAATCCTACGTAGACAGTCACCTTCATCTACCCATGAAGATCAAATATGCAAAGTCTCATCAAGATCGAAATAAAACTGTGGATACATTTGCCGATTTACTCTTAGGGGTGAGAAGGGGGTTGCCCTTGCCCTTCTTAGGGGTGGGAAAGGGAATGAGAGTGGTTTTTTGAAATGTTATGTGAACATTAACCTTCCACTAATCTTGGAGGTGCGGTATACAAAATTTCGTCAAGATAAGAATAAAATCGTGTATAAAAATGTAAATTTACTTTAACCTCCCCCTTAAAGGTTATAAAGGGGAATGGGGTGGATTTTCAAAATGCGCTACAGACAGTAACCTTCCCCTTGCTGTGGAGGTCCAAAATTAAAAATTTCATTAAAATTAAAATAAAACTATAGGTTTGAAAGCAATTTTTCTTTCAAAAAACATGAAATTTCATACAAAATACTCGTGCTCATATGAAAATTTGAAACTGTGACGTCACGAGCTTTTTCTCTCGTTCGGTGGCTGAATAACGGACCTGCGCGTTGCATAACCTTCTATTCTTGCATCATGCCTCCTAGAGTGCGCTCGAGCCTGTAAACTACCTATATACTCGATGAGCGCTCGGTTTTATGCTCTTCAAATCTAAACGAATGCGAATTTTGCTTTGGATTTTTGGCAGCGTATTCTTGGATTGTTAAGCTAACAATGCGTTAAAAATATGCATTTCTTTTGCGGTAAAAAAAAAATGGAAATAGCCACATAGGTTACGTTTATGCTGTAACGAGTGCCGAACGGCGAAGATCGACTGATCTCTGGCGGTGCACACAATCGCCGGTGAGGCGAGCGAAATTAGTCGTCCGACACGCCTGCAAATGGTTTGCACCAACATCATTCCCTAATGGCGGCGCTCACCAAAATATCGCTCAGGGCGACTTAGTGCGATGCTTTGGTGAACGCACCCATTATACCAGTCGCAGCCGTCAGGTTGAAATTCTCATTCAGCAATTGGCAACTCTGCTCTCGGAATTCCAATTAGACTTCCGGGAGTAGATCTGTCAATTGACAGATGGAATTTCAAAGTGGTGGCCGACGGCTCGGTCCAGGAGGAAAGTGCACAGAAAAAAGAGTAAGTTCGACTTTCATCGCTTATATCATTAAAAATCGACAACATCGTCGATGCAAATCAGCAAACGACGGTGAAAAATGAAAGATGTCTAATAGAAGACTATTTTTTTGTAGAAATTGTACACCTACCCGGAAAATTTCCGCGCCTAAAAGGGTCTGATTGCGGCACAATACTCAGGAGCCAAAGTTGAGGTGGCAACGGATTTCGTCTTCGGCGATACTAACAAAAAGAAGCCTTTCCTCAAGAAGTTCCCAACTGGCAAGGGTGCAAATCGTGTGGAACAGCACAGGGCAGTCGCCTACCCTCTATCACCCTCAACCCCCTTTCCAGCGCGACACCCCGAACGAGCAAAGCGGCCCCAGTTCCAGCCAGCACGTCGCCACCGGGCAAAGACAGGCGACAAACCAGCGGCCCCGATTCCTGGCGACAAACCAGCCCCACTTCGGTGGATGCGCCGCATCAACCAACGGCCACGATTTTCGTGCTAGTGCCACAAATAGCGCGCGCCACCATTTGGGCGGCGTTATCAATCGGGCAGCGCGCCACACAAAAGTTGTGTTGTCAATCGGCTCCAGGTAAAGTCTCTAGATTAGTCGGAAGTAGGGCGTCAGGACTTCTCATGACCCATAGAGTCATTCTTTGGCTGCGATTAAGCGTGTGGTGTCGTAGGTTCCCACAGAGTGTTGGCGCGTATAATTTCAAATTGGCGGAGCGCCCAGGCGATAGTACGGTGGAGGCAGTTTCGGATAGGAAAACGAAAATTTTGAACCGGGATTTGGATGCTTGGAGTTGCTCGGTCGTTCGTGATTAGTTCTATCGGTTGCGGGTTTCTAGATATAGCGACTACGTTTAAAATATAATATCATCGCATATCAGGTTCACTATCGTCAATTTGTGAATACTTGCGCTACCATTGGGATACGATGCATGGGCCTAGGAGTTGAAGCGGATGCAACAGCTACTGTGAGTGTCAATCTTCTCCACAAAGGAAATCAAGATTGTTCCCAGAAGAAGAAGTAGTGCTCTTGACTTAGATGTAATACACGGTTTTAGTCTTCGTATTAAAATGCCGCCTGTCATAAGAAAAAGAACAACAACATAGTGCATTGACGAGTAGTATTAAATGGGGAGTTTTAACTACGTATTTATAATTAACGTGTTCTACTTAAATCCACTGGTAGTCAATCGTCGTCAATCAGGTTGATGACCGCCACGAATGGTCTTAACCCTGTCACGGAAGCCCATCATTTCGAAGAAAAGTTCTTTTCACGTAGAGTTCGCGCCATTCTAAACTTGGTTTGAATGTTATAAATCCAATAATAGTGTATTCGATTTAATATGGTAATTTCTACCGATTTTCTTTTTTTATCATCCAACTCGACACCAAACTATTGCGGGAAGGTAAAATATCGCGTTCATTTACTCAAAAGCCTTTACAATCTAAGCGGGTTCTCATCAAATTTAAAAAGAAAACTGCTAGTAAATTGAAGTGACCGCAAACAAACAAACATTTGTGTTTTACGGCTTAGAATATGCAGACCACCACATACACTGGTCTATTTGTTTGTCATTTTATAAATTACAATTTAATTTTTTTTTATGTCATAACGTAGAATTCTATTGCATCTAAAATATAAGAAACAGTACATAAGTAGACATCTAAAATCAAGTCAGATTAAAGTTTAAATACAAGAATAAATGAAATTTGGTATAGGAGTCAACGGCCGCACATACAATACATCGGTCTGGCGTTTTAGCTTATGTTACAGTTATAAGGATCTTTACGTAATAAGTAAGTTGCGCACTACTTTTTTTTTTTGTGTATATGCATATATTACATATATCTGTAAAAGTAAGCCACAAAGAGAATAACTGTTTAAGTAATTTTTGGAATCATAATCGAGTCTCTGATTATATTATGTAGAAGCATGAATTGGGAAAAGGAAAGAAAATTGTTTGAGTCAATAAACATGACAAGAAGATAAGCAAACTTTATTTTGCTTCCTGAACCCCATCCCTAGGGCCCTCCTCGCTCCGCTTTTCTTCTCGCTCATTCGCTGTTTTCGCTAAGGGGGCTAGGAACATGTGCGCGGCCTAGCCCGATGGTGGGGAGGGAGCGCAGAGCCCCTAAACCATCCAGGGGCTCCCGCGTTCGTCATGGGACAGGGTAGCTTCTGTCGTCGTAAATTTTTTTCTTGGTCTTGTTTGTTTTTGCAGGTACAGCTCGTCTGCTTAGGCACCCGGGCACGCGCGTGAGTCTTTTTTTGTAACTCTGCGAGGCAGGTGTGACCCCTTCAACCCCACCCCGACTACCGATAGCTGAGCTAGCTATCCAGCGCGCGCGACTGGTCACATCTGAGGTAGTCTTGGCACTTAGGAGTCACGCGAGGTCGGCACGACCAGAGCGCGACTACCGTCCTCTTGTAGGCTTCAGCCTACCACACAGATGGTTACAAATGGCGCCCAACGTGGGGCCCAAAAACGCTACCGTTAGGGTTGATTTCGGTCACCCTAGGACCTCACTCCACCTCGAGGTCCAAATACGGTCCCACTGCCGGAGTTTGTTAGCTTTTGAGGGTTTTCCTCACTTTGGTGCTTCACGCACCCAGGGAATTCCAGACTCCGGCCCAATTTTTTTTTCTTGAATCCTTTTTCCCATCCTTGTAGAGTTCCTGATCCTTGTAGAGTAGGTTATCCCATCCCCACCTATCCCCCAACAGGCAGTGCCTACGTTGTAATCGTCAAAGGATGCTTTTGCATCGTGGGTAAGACGATTCGATAAAGGGGCCTTTCGGAATTATTGGAATCGGGAGTTTACTCCCGATCTCCAATCCGGGTCCCTCGAACGTCTTCCCACCTTTGTGTGTAGGCACTGACCTTTACTAGCTCTTCGTCTTAACAAGTCGGATCTCGGAACTCGTCCTTGCACGGCCCATCCAGTTTCGATGTCAAGGGAAAAAGGGGAATCACATATTACAGGCGTTTACGCCTGTAACATGACTCCGATCTCCCGAAACATAGGAACTGGATGAGTAGCGTATTGACGAGGGATGAGCCCGGCTACTCCCAATAATTTTTTTAACTATTTTCTCTGTACGACCGACGGAAGTAGCTTTTGTCCCTGTGACGAACGCGTATGCGAGCGAGTGACCGGGAGAGTGAAGGGAGGAGGAGTCCAAAGGGAATCAGGAAGCAAAAACTTAAACATAAATACAAATTTTTTTTTTGAATCGTATCGCGAATCGAACTATAGTACTTAGTGGTGCAACGTTCTTTTGATTTGAGCTGTCTACTCCTTTGGATAACTTCCTTTTTGCTAGTAGTAGTCATTAACTTAATTATCGTTAGCTGCTTAATTTAATTAATATGCCAGTCGACTATACAACACCACCAGCAGGACAGGGTAGGGGAGCGGTGACCCGCGCGCGTTCTCAGGCTCAACTCAACCCCCAAGCCTTAGAATTTCCGCCGGCGGGATCGGGGGAAAACGCCTCAGCAGAGGTCCCAGCACGAGACCTCCGAGAAGAGAGAGCGGCAGCTCCAGAATGGGGTCAACAACCACCCCCATCACAACAGCCGTCTAATGCGACGACGCAGGGGCGTCTGTCGTACACCGGGTGGGACTATCGGACCCAGGAAGGATGGGTCCCGCTACCGCTATCCGTACAGCCACCACAACAACCGGCCGTACAGCCGGCGAACCCGGCCAAAGAAGGGCGGGAGTCTTACCCCGAAAAGGAAGCCCCATCCCAGGAGTGGGGACCACAACAACCGGCCATGCAGCCGCAACAGCTGATCCGGCCACAAACCCCACTACAACCGGCCGTACAGCCGGCGAACCCGGCTAAAGAAGGGCGGGCCTCGTACCCGGGATGGGAGTTGCCGCCACAGGCGTGGGGACCACAACAACCGCCCCCACAGCCACAGCCGAGACCCCCTTGGTGGGACCAACCACAGCCACCTTGGTGGGGTCAGCAACCACCGGCTTGGTGGAACGCCCAGCCTCCGGCCTGGTGGGTTCAAGACAGGCCTTCCCCCTCAGGTCCGGCTCCGCCAACCGAGCCATGTCCCCCCTTGTCGCCTCGCGCAGACCAAGGAGCGGTCAGCAGGCCCCCCAATACCAATCCAAACAGGACGCCGGCGCAGTCTTTAGGCGATCAGTTTCCGCAAGGATTAAACGAATCCTTGCAGAAACTGATCGACTTGGAATGTGCCCGGCGCCTCTCTGCCATGAATATAGACAACACTCCACGGGTATCGATTGCTCGAGCTGACCCAGTGGAGCGGCGACACAGGCCGGCTGCCTCCTCAGCGACCATTCCGGCACACCACGTCCACCGAACAATCCAGGAATGGGGATTAAAGTTCCAAGGGACGGCGGTCGACGAATTCATTCGTCAGGTGGAGTTATTCACCGACCGTACTCTTGGCGGGGACTTTGAGCGGGTGTGCCTATACGCCCACCTTTTCTTCGCTGGAGATACAGCCGAGTGGTTTCGCCACTTCGCGGCCAGCTCGCGCAACCGATACACGTGGGAGTCGTTGCGAGCTGCTCTACAAGATCAATACCAGGACCCGTATGACGATGACGACATCATGGAAATGATGCGTCATCGTCTGCAGAGGGAGGGACAGACATTCGACGAATTTCTCAAAGAAATTCGTCAGCTGAATAACCGGATGCGGGACCCCCTCTCGGACCGGGATTTGACGAGGATGGTGAAGAGAAACCTACGGGACGACGTAGGCCGATCGGCTGTCCATGTCAAATTCACCAACATGTTACAGTTGCGAGAATTTGTACGCGACGCGGAAAATTATGAGGAGCGCATGGCTTCCCGACATTCCTCTCGCTATCCTCGTCAAGTCTCGCGTCCTCGGGTCTCCGAGCTGGACCGCACTGCCGATACCCCCTCTATTTGGGAAGTCCAGGGAGAAATCGAGGCACTGAACGCCAATTCCACCTGCTGGAATTGTAATAGGCCCGGACATTCTTACGCAGACTGTCGGCAGGCACTGAAGTTGTTCTGATTTGGATGCGGAGCTCCGGGTGTGGTTAGACCACAATGCGAGCAGTGCGCAATTCCAAAAAACCATACGCGCAGGAGACCTCAACCCCATCAGAGGTCTTCCAAGGAGGTTCAGACAGAACCGACCTCCCCCGAGATGCCGCGGTAAAATTGCAACCGCACCCGCAGAGTTCCGCTCCAAAGCGGAATGGCATGGAGCTTCATGCACAGTCGGCGTCGGAACCCTCCGAAGCGCCTCATTCCCCTGTTACGCCTTTTACACCGGACTTACATCTAACCAACCCCACGACGGCCGAAGCTACCACACAAACTCCAGCTTCGTGCGACATGTTACCGTGCGGACCCACTGAATCATCAGCCAACCAGACCGGATCAGTTAGGATCTTGAGACCCTGTCCGGCCACTAGCATCACACGGCCAGCAAACCTAGTGGTACCCAAGTCGTACCCCACTCACTACAGCTTTCGACCACTCCATGAGAGGGAGAAGGACTACTTGGAGGCTCGCCAACGGATTTTCAGCGCCGAAGAAATCCAGCCTCACCGACCGAAGCGTTCAACGTTGCGGTGCCGGCGTTTCTGGAAAAAGGTGCTGGCTAATCGTCGGCGATACTGCGAAGTAGTCCTGCCGGATGTTCCTAAGGATGACATTCGGCCTTATGCAGCAGTCACGCTCCTTGGTCAGACAGTGAGTGGGTTGGTCGACACTGGCGCTTCCTGTAGCGTCATCGCTTCCGACTTTGCGGAATCAGTCCTGAAGGACAACCGTTATTCCTGGGTCAAGTTCCAACTGGGAGTCACAACCGCGGATGGAACCCGCCATACCGCCCGAGGTAAGATCCTTGCGGACGTTACGTTCCGAGGGCTCACCAAACAATTGGAGTTCCTACTCATGCCGACTCTCAGTCAGAACTTGTACCTAGGAGTCGATTTTGTTCGAAGTTTCGACCTGGCTCCTGCCTTATTTACGTCTTCCCCATGTTTATCTGAGCTGTCTTCCGATGACCCTTCGGTGACAGTTAGTAAACATTCCCTGTCAGCAGGTCAGCAAGTGCGACTCAATGCCGCCATAACATTGTTTCCGTCCTTCACCAAGGAGGGCTTAGGGCGTACGACCGTCATCTCGCACGCCATCGACGTCGGAAACAATAAACCCGTCAAGCAGAGACACTTCGCTGTCTCTCCCGCCGTCGAAAAGCTCCTCTATAAGGAGATCGATCGGATGCTTGAGCTGGGGGTTATTGAGGAGTCGCAGAGTGCGTGGTCATCACCAGTCACCTTGGTAGTCAAACCTAACAAGGTTCGTATGTGCCTGGACGCACGCAAGGTCAATGCAGCGACTTTGAAGGATGCTTACCCTTTGCCGCTCATCGATGGGATTCTGAGCCGCCTCCCCAAGGCTGAGTTCATTACGAGCTTAGACTTGAAGGATGCGTTTTGGCAGATTCCCCTCGATGAAGCGTCAAAGGATAAGACCGCCTTCACTGTCCCTGGCAGGCCGTTGTATCAGTTTGTGACGATGCCATTTGGCCTCTGTAACGCGCCACAAACGATGCAACGCCTAATGGACCGCGTGATTCCAGCACACCTGCGAAACCAGGTGTTTGTCTACCTAGATGATCTGTTGCTGATCTCGACTACTTTCGACGAACACTTGCTGCTGCTACAAGAAATTGCACTGTGTCTCCGCAAGGCAGGACTCACGATAAATGTGGAGAAGAGTAACTTCGTCATGACCCATGTTCGGTACTTGGGACATATAATTGGTAACGGTACCATCATGACTGACTCCAGCAAAGTGGAAGCGATAGCCAACTTCCCTCGACCATCTACGACGAAACAACTCCGCCGCTTCCTAGGGATGTGCGGATGGTACCACAGGTTTGTACCTAACTACGCTTCTGTCTCTTCTCCGCTGACAGACATGCTACGGAAAGGCCGTGGTTTTGTCTGGACTGAAGAAGGCCTCCTGGCATTTCAAGCTTTAAAAGACTGCTTAACGCGGGCCCCTGTGTTGCACAGCCCTGACTTTTCGCGTCCGTTTGCCATCCAATGTGACGCTAGTCAACATGGCATCGGCGCAGTGCTAACACAGACAACCGAAGACGGTTCCGAAGTGCCCATAGCTTACATGTCCAGGAAGCTTAATTCAGCACAGCAAAACTATACGGTCACCGAACAAGAATGTCTGGCAGCGGTGACAGCGATAAAGAAATTCAGGGCCTACGTAGAAGGACAGGAGTTCTCCGTCATAACTGATCATGCGTCGCTAAAGTGGCTGATGAGTCAGTCGGACCTGCATGGCAAACTCGCCCGATGGGCATTAAAATTACAAGGGTTCCGGTTTACCATCCTGCACCGGAAAGGTAGCCAGAACGTGGTGCCCGACACTCTGTCTCGAGCCTACTGCACGGAATCTCTGTCGGTTCAGGATCCGTTTGGCAGTTCGGTCGAAATCGACCTGAACTCCCCTCACTTCCGCTCTCCGGAGTATAAAGAACTGGCAGATAGAGTCGACGCCAATACACACCTGATGCCGGATCTAAAAACGGCTGATGGATTCGTGTACCGGCGCAGCGAATACGCGAGCGGAAATGAAGTGCAAGAGCAGCAGGCCTGGAAACTCTGGGTTCCCGCTGAGCTCTCGACTGAATTAATCAAGCGCGCACACGAGCACCCGCTATGTGCGCATGGAGGAGTAGCAAAGACGCTGCAACGTCTTAGAGTCCTGTTCTTTTGGCCCAACATGGCGAAGGACGTCAGCGACTTTGTCTCCTCCTGCGGCTTGTGCAAGCAGTCGAAAGCTCCTAACCAGAGTCTCCGACCGCCTATCGAAGACCACTTCACTTCCGAACGCGTCTTCCAGCGCCTGTACATGGATCTGTTAGGTCCGTTCCCTAGATCCAAGACGGGTAATATTGGAGCTATTGTGCTAGTCGACCATCTGTCGAAGTTCTCTTTCGTCGAGCCAATACGGAAGTTCACCGCAGAGGTTCTGACCAGTTGGCTCGAGACTAGAGTGTTCCACATCTTTGGGGTACCCGAGTCCATTGTGACGGACAATGGACAACAATTTAGGGCGAACGTCTTTAACACGATGCTGGAACGATATGGAGTGCAGCACCTTTACACCGCGGTCTATTCACCGCAGGCCAACGCTTCGGAGCGCTTAAACCGCTCCATTGTAGCTGCTATCAGGGCCTACATTCACCCGTCCCAGCAGGACTGGGATGGGCGAATCTCCCAAATCAATTGCGCACTCCGATCGTCCCATCATGCATCCATTAAAGCGTCGCCCTACTTTGTTGTCTTTGGACATCACATGATAACCCATGGACAAACATATGCCCTCCTTCGAAGGCTCCATCTGTTGGGGGAAGCCAATGTCCCTAGCGTGGACAATGTCGACAGATTGGCCATACTCAGACAGCAGGTGCAGAAAAACCTGGAATCGGCTTTCTACAAGTATTCCAGCCACTACAACCTGCGCTCGCGGCAAATTGAATTTCAGCCTGGCGAAGAAGTGTTCCGGCGGAACTTTGCGCAAAGCAATGCTGCCGCTCACTACAACGCCAAGCTGGACTTCAAATTTGTCAAGAGCCGGGTTGTCAAGAAAGTCGGTAACAGCCGATACCTGTTGTCTGACCTCCAAGGCAAATCCGTCGGCATTTTCCACGCTAAGGACATCCGGCGATAACCAACCTCCCCCTCAGTACCTGCTTCTGCTCCCCAGGGTAAGTCGGTCGGCATATATCCTGCCAAGGATACCCACCACTAATCCCTGGTCTTCAATACCTCGAAGGCCTGCGCACTCCTCGATCGATGCCCCAGATTCTTTTCGCCCGCAGGCGGTCGAAAAGAATCTGTACTGTAACGAGTGCCGAACGGCGAAGATCGACTGATCTCTGGCGGTGCACACAATCGCCGGTGAGGCGAGCGAAATTAGTCGTCCGACACGCCTGCAAATGGTTTGCACCAACATCATTCCCTAATGGCGGCGCTCACCAAAATATCGCTCAGGGCGACTTAGTGCGATGCTTTGGTGAACGCACCCATTATACCAGTCGCAGCCGTCAGGTTGAAATTCTCATTCAGCAATTGGCAACTCTGCTCTCGGAATTCCAATTAGACTTCCGCTAGTAGATCTGTCAATTGACAGATGGAATTTCAAAGTGGTGGCCGACGGCTCGGTCCAGGAGGAAAGTGCACAGAAAAAAGAGTAAGTTCGACTTTCATCGCTTATATCATTAAAAATCGACAACATCGTCGATGCAAATCAGCAAACGACGGTGAAAAATGAAAGATGTCTAATAGAAGACTATTTTTTTGTAGAAATTGTACACCTACCCGGAAAATTTCCGCGCCTAAAAGGGTCTGATTGCGGCACAATACTCAGGAGCCAAAGTTGAGGTGGCAACGGATTTCGTCTTCGGCGATACTAACAAAAAGAAGCCTTTCCTCAAGAAGTTCCCAACTGGCAAGGGTGCAAATCGTGTGGAACAGCACAGGGCAGTCGCCTACCCTCTATCACCCTCAACCCCCTTTCCAGCGCGACACCCCGAACGAGCAAAGCGGCCCCAGCTCCAGCCAGCACGTCGCCACCGGGCAAAGACAGGCGACAAACCAGCGGCCCCGATTCCTGGCGACAAACCAGCCCCACTTCGGTGGATGCGCCGCATCAACCAACGGCCACGATTTTCGTGCTAGTGCCACAAATAGCGCGCGCCACCATTTGGGCGGCGTTATCAATCGGGCAGCGCGCCACACAAAAGTTGTGTTGTCAATCGGCTCCAGGTAAAGTCTCTAGATTAGTCGGAAGTAGGGCGTCAGGACTTCTCATGACCCATAGAGTCATTCTTTGGCTGCGATTAAGCGTGTGGTGTCGTAGGTTCCCACAGAGTGTTGGCGCGTATAATTTCAAATTGGCGGAGCGCCCAGGCGATAGTACGGTGGAGGCAGTTTCGGATAGGAAAACGAAAATTTTGAACCGGGATTTGGATGCTTGGAGTTGCTCGGTCGTTCGTGATTAGTTCTATCGGTTGCGGGTTTCTAGATATAGCGACTACGTTTAAAATATAATATCATCGCATATCAGGTTCACTATCGTCAATTTGTGAATACTTGCGCTACCATTGGGATACGATGCATGGGCCTAGGAGTTGAAGCGGATGCAACAGCTACTGTGAGTGTCAATCTTCTCCACAAAGGAAATCAAGATTGTTCCCAGAAGAAGAAGTAGTGCTCTTGACTTAGATGTAATACACGGTTTTAGTCTTCGTATTAAAATGCCGCCTGTCATAAGAAAAAGAACAACAACATAGTGCATTGACGAGTAGTATTAAATGGGGAGTTTTAACTACGTATTTATAATTAACGTGTTCTACTTAAATCCACTGGTAGTCAATCGTCGTCAATCAGGTTGATGACCGCCACGAATGGTCTTAACCCTGTCACGGAAGCCCATCATTTCGAAGAAAAGTTCTTTTCACGTAGAGTTCGCGCCATTCTAAACTTGGTTTGAATGTTATAAATCCAATAATAGTGTATTCGATTTAATATGGTAATTTCTACCGATTTTCTTTTTTTATCATCCAACTCGACACCAAACTATTGCGGGAAGGTAAAATATCGCGTTCATTTACTCAAAAGCCTTTACAATCTAAGCGGGTTCTCATCAAATTTAAAAAGAAAACTGCTAGTAAATTGAAGTGACCGCAAACAAACAAACATTTGTGTTTTACGGCTTAGAATATGCAGACCACCACATACACTGGTCTATTTGTTTGTCATTTTATAAATTACAATTTAATTTTTTTTTATGTCATAACGTAGAATTCTATTGCATCTAAAATATAAGAAACAGTACATAAGTAGACATCTAAAATCAAGTCAGATTAAAGTTTAAATACAAGAATAAATGAAATTTCGTATAGGAGTCAACGGCCGCACACACAATACATCGGTCTGGCGTTTTAGCTTATGTTACAGTTATAAGGATCTTTACGTAATAAGTAAGTTGCGCACTACTTTTTTTTTTGTGTATATGCATATATTACATATATCTGTAAAAGTAAGCCACAAAGAGAATAACTGTTTAAGTAATTTTTGGAATCATAATCGAGTCTCTGATTATATTATGTAGAAGCATGAATTGGGAAAAGGAAAGAAAATTGTTTGAGTCAATAAACATGACAAGAAGATAAGCAAACTTTATTTTGCTTCCTGAACCCCATCCCTAGGGCCCTCCTCGCTCCGCTTTTCTTCTCGCTCATTCGCTGTTTTCGCTAAGGGGGCTAGGAACATGTGCGCGGCCTAGCCCGATGGTGGGGAGGGAGCGCAGAGCCCCTAAACCATCCAGGGGCTCCCGCGTTCGTCATGGGACAGGGTAGCTTCTGTCGTCGTAAATTTTTTTCTTGGTCTTGTTTGTTTTTGCAGGTACAGCTCGTCTGCTTAGGCACCCGGGCACGCGCGTGAGTCTTTTTTTTGTAACTCTGCGAGGCAGGTGTGACCCCTTCAACCCCACCCCGACTACCGATAGCTGAGCTAGCTATCCAGCGCGCGCGACTGGTCACATCTGAGGTAGTCTTGGCACTTAGGAGTCACGCGAGGTCGGCACGACCAGAGCGCGACTACCGTCCTCTTGTAGGCTTCAGCCTACCACACAGATGGTTACAATGCCGTGGAACTAAAAGGCGATTTAACTAAATCATTTTAGTGCTAGTACTTGTTCGTGGTGTGTTTATACCGATCATCAGAGAATGGAAATAATAATTTTTCAACTAAATAATAAATATTTATTACGAAAATTTCGGTGAATATTTATAATTATTATCATCTCATCAAACATGAAATAATAATAATAATTACAAATGAATAATGCAGAGAGTGGATTCTTCAATAATTATTATTTATTCTGAAGTAATAATTATTTCTTCCTAGACACAGACGTAACGTGTGTTGCCCAGATTACGTTCAGTGGAACGAACGAAAGGAATTTCATTTCATCACACTGCTCGTGAGCATGTGTTTTGGCTAGCCACTGTACTCGCTTTTTGACATGGATATGTCTTATAGCTGGGGGTCATCCTAAAAATCAGTCCGTCACACGAAATGTCTGTTTTTCTACTCGGGGGTCAGAAGAGGAAACAAGCCCATCGAAAATTTTTCTTTTCTGGTTGTGCATGTCGTTTGAGTGAAGTGGTCATTGTGCATGGCTGTTGCTTGTAGATCCGCGCGGGCGGTGCACTTGCGGGGATCCTGTGTGTACATGTTGGGATGTTGATTTGATAGCGATAAAGGTTGACGTTGTGGACGGCAAGAAATAACATAGTGTACGAGCGGACTTTCAATGACCTTGAATTTCCGCCAATTCCCATTCATCATTTAATAAAATAACCCGTGTTGTACTATCTGAATCACTAGGGTCCCAGTAAAGGTAGCAAGTAGCCAGTTCGACTAACATTTGGACATGCGCAGACGCAATTTGAGAGTGTGTACATTACATAGCTCCCGCCCCCCGAAAATAGAGATAGAGCGAGAACCATCGCGGATGAAGTTCATTCTATCCAAATGGTTGTGCGTTTGCAATGGCGGCGATTTGAGGTCTGACTGGCCCACAATGTGGCCTCCACCACACATGCAATAAACGTATCATAAAACGAAATGGCGGATTCGTACTGCGCGAGTGAAAATCTCCCAAGCCCCGAAATAGAGAAATATTCGTCGCAGGATGTTATAGTTCCAAGCAGCTCATCGTGACATGATGTACATTCAGAGGTCTGCAGAAGATCAAATGCCCCCCCCCCCCCTTCTTCTGCAAAAATTCCAAAAATTTTCTTGTGCATTCTCTTTGTGCGTGTGTTGGAATGTTTTGTTTACTTTTGTTAGTTTCCCTTTCTGTTTGCTGGACACAATCGCATAGAGTGGCACGCGTTACTTGAGAAACGGATTGTGTGTGCCGGACCCGGACTGTTGATTAAAGGGGCGGGATGAGGTGGATAGTGTGGGAGCGATTTTGCAATAGATACACAAACACAATACACGTCCAATTGGGAAAAGATGGTGGGAAGCGTGATTGCGATTAGCAGAAACGTACTCAGCGAAATGTTGATAGGCTGCAGTCTGCAAACTGTACTGAACGGGTAGATGGAACAGGGTGCACGAGAGGAGGTGAATATTGCACACACGCGATGCAAACGAAAACGAAACGATCCCGCGAGAGAAAGGAGCCCAAGCGGACAGGACAAAGCAAAGCAGAATTTATGACGAGTATCTACACTGCCACCAGATACATGGGTACATGGATATGCCTTATGCCTACCGAAAGCGTGGGACGTGTTTTCTCGAATGATTTCATCCAGTATAATTATACTGGGATCTTTACAAAACTTACGTCGATATCTTCAACACAACAGGTTCCACGCAGTCAGTAGTCATAGACATATCCATGTTCCGATGTATCTGCATGCAGTGTAGATACTTTGTATCTTTTTACTCAAATACACATCGCAGACGCAGCCGCATACTCCTAAAAGTGGACTTTGTTCATTTGCCGGTCCATGATATTGTGGAGAGAAGTGGGAGTTTCAGGCTTCTTTAAAAAAATTATTCTTTCTTCACTGTGTAGCCGCTCTTCTTGTACACCTCCTTCAGTTTTTTCCGTAGTTGAACTGATTTTAAAAAAAAAATACACTACCGACCTAAATTTTTCAATTTTTTGGGCAGTGTCCCAATACGTTAGTCCAAACTCTTTACAGGCAACTATTTAGCCTTTTTCTTCCGGTGTCAAAACCTTTCCTCGACTCGTTGTTTGCAAGATCATTTAAAATGCACCACTAATGACAAAAATTAGTGCAGAGATTGCACTTTTTTTATCAAAATCGTATATATAATAATAATGTTTATTTATTTAGAATTTTACCATAATAACATCTTTTAGTTGATTTTTGAATTTAACAACTAAATCTTCATTTCTTAAGTTTACGTGTAGGCTATTAAATAGCAAGATCCCTTTATACAAAAGTGAATTTTGGCTACATGATTTGGTTGCATTTGTTAATACTATATTATTACGACATTTTAAGGTATTTTTATACCCTAGACTTTTAGTATAGGGTATATTGTTTTTGTCACGATGAAAATATGTAACACCTTAAAGGAGGCTCCGGGGGTATAGCAATGTAAATATATATAAATGATCAGGATCACCTCCTGATTCGATTTAGCCATGTCTGTCTGTCTGTCTGTCCGTCTGTCCGTCTGTCCGTCTGTCCGTCTGTCCGTCTGTCCGTCTGTCCGTCTTTCTGTCTGTCCGTCTGTCTGTCTGTCTGCCATTCGCACGATAACTTTCGACAGAATGAAGTTAGAGACTTGAAATTTTGGTCAAATGTTGGAAGTATAATCTACTTGGTTGGTATTGAAAATGGGCATGATCAGGCCAAGAGAACGCCTACCTCCCCTAAGGAACCCCTACCTCCCCTAGAAATGAAACTTAAAATAAGCGATAACTTACGACAAAATAAAGCTAGCGACTTGAAATTTTGTTTAAATATTTGTAGGGTGATCTAATTGATTGGTGGCAATGATGAGCAAGATCGACAAATATTTGTAGAATAGGTTAGTTAGTTAATTGATTTTGAGAATGGTCAAGATTCTACTGAATGAGTGTCAACCTCCCCTATGAACAGGCCATATAGGAGAACCATTCTTAATGCATATGGTCGTTGCCAATTGGTACTTTTGGTATCACCACTAGGTCAGTACAAGTCTAAGGTATATACGCTTCGGACTCCTGGTTATTATTGTAAACAATTTTATCGGATAAATATTGTGGTGCAAAACCTTTAGTAATTTAAAATGAAACCGGAATATAGAGGGCTACGCCCGCAATCCGAGGGTTTTGTAGCAAGCACTTATTTTGGTATGTAAGTATCGGTTCCTTGCTCTTTTCGGTACCACTTAAATGGATCAAAAAAAATGATAATAAAAATGTCTGACCCATCCTGTAGTGTCTTAAATGCCCATTCATATTACGTGATTGTAATGAAACTTAGAACATATTATTGTCTATGGTGTTGGTTATCCTTGGACATCAGTACTTTTGATATCGGTCGTGTTTAAGAGATGCAGGGGTGCGCTAACTGTAACTATGGTATTTCTATTATTAACCTATTTTGAGGAGATATACAAATTCCATTATTTCCCGTTTTATATGCTATTCGGAACCCACCTTCCTGAAAGTTTTCATTTTTCTAACAATAAGTGTAACGGTCTCGAAATGCAAGGGGGGACAAATTACGATCTAATATTTTCTCCTCCCTCATTTTTTCCGCTTTCTTCAAATTTAAAGTAAATGCCAAAAATAAAATGTACTCAACATTACCTCTCTCACAACACCCGACTTGCCTATACCAGTCGATAAACAAAATTTGACCTTAATTTCGCCCCACCCCCCTCCCCTGCCCGTTATAGTTGGCCAACTACAACACATTGCCCCCTACCAATCTTTACCCTTTCATGAATGTAATTAACCATAATATGTAACAATAACTGCAATTCGCACTACGAAAAACAACATGCAAGTAGTACTCGCACCTTCGAAGCCGGTAGGTGTATTTTTTGTATGAATAGTGTAAAAATTCCTAACTTTAAGTGAATGTACTATTATTAAATATAACATGATTGTAATGAAACTTAAAGACGTTATTGCCCATGGTGTTGATTATCATTGGCCATCAATATTTTTGAGCCCGGGTGTGTCTAAGGGGTGCAGGGGTGTGCTAGCTGAAACAATAGAAATGTACTATTATTAACCTTTTTTGATGAGATTTCAAAATTCTAATATTTTTAGTTTTCTATGTTAGTGAAATGCCGCTTTTCTGTAAATTTTCATATTTCTAAGTGCAACGGTTTCGAAATACAAGGGGGGGGGACAAACTCGGATGACATATTTTCCCCTCTCCCTCTTTTCCCGTTTCTTCAAATTTGAAAAAAATTCCAGAAATGGAATGTACTTGACGGTACCTTTCTTACGATACCCCACTTGCCTATACCAGACGAAAAAAAAATTTCGACCTTCATTTCCCCTCTATGGGGACCCCCCCTTAAAGTTGACCTATTACGACGTATCACTTTCTCCAGAGAATTATAGTACTTCTACATATTTTCACTAAATTTCATGCGTGTAGCTTCAGCGGTTCGTGAGATATTTCATGGACAGACAGACAGACAGACAGACAGACGGACGCATGACCGATTTCATAAGGGTTTTGTTTTACTACAAAACCCTAAAAAAACCAGGCCGAGGCGAATATACCCTAGACTTGTACAGACCTAGTGGTGAAACCAAAAGTACCAATTAGTAACGACCATCTGCATTAGAAAAGAGTTTCCTACATGGCCAGTTTATAGGGGAGGTTGGCAATCATTCAGGAGGATCTTGACCATTATCAAAATCAATTAACTACCCCATTATACAAATATTTGTTGAACTTTTCAAGTCGCTAGCTCCATTTTATCGAAAGTTTTTGCTTATTTGAAGTTTCACTTGTAGGGGAGGTAGGGGCTCCTTGGGTCGGATCTTGCCCAGCATTTCCATCAACCAATTAGATCCCCCTACAAACATTTAAACAAAATTTCAAGTCTCTAGCTTCACTCTATCGAAAGTTATCGCTTATTTGAAGTTTCTTTTGTAGGGGAAGTAGGGATTTCGTTGGTCAGATTTTACGTATTTTCAATATTAGCTGACTGGATCATCCTACAAACATTTGACCAAAATTTCAAGTCGCTAGCTTTATTTTGTCGTAAGTTATCGCTTATTTTAAGTTTCATTTCTAGGTGAGGTAGAGGTTCCTTAGATCGGATTTTACCCATCTTTAATGCCAACTAACTCAATCTCACTTTCAAAATTTGACCAAAATTTCAAGTTGCTGGCTTCATTCTATCAAAAGTTATCGCTTATTTGAAGTTTCATTTGTAGGGGAGGTGGGGGTTCCTTGAGTCGGATCTTACCCATTTTCAATACCAACGAAGTAGGTCTTATTAGCAACATTCTTTCAAATTTTCAACTTGCTAGTATAATTTTTTCGAAAGTAATCGTAATTAAATGAATATTTAATTTTTTGAAATTTGTAGGGGAGGTAGGCGTTCCTTTGATCTGATTATGCCTAACTTACAAAACCTTAAGCAGCTTCTTACTTCAAGGTTACATGCCAAAAATCAGGTGTCTACGTCAATTGGTTCAGGAGTTATAGACAAAAAAATGAATGAAAAGTAGGGTAGTACGGGGTTGTTTGTATGAAAATTACCGTTAGTTTTCGACTGATCAGTTTTATTTTCCCAGGAGAGTATGAGATTACCCTCATGAGTAATCTAATAGAGCTAGAGCTTTTCATGTTTCTTTAATCGGGAGTTATAGATACATTTATGTATTTTACATATGTAGGGGAGGTAGGCGTTCTCTTGGCCTGATCATGCCCATTTTCAATACCAACTAGATTACACTTCCAACATTTGACCACTATTGCAAGGCTCTAGCTTCATTTTATCGAAAGTTATCGTGCGAACGGTCAGACAGACAGAAAGGCGGACAGACAGACAGACAGACATGGCTAAATCGAATCAGGAGATGACCCTGATCATTTATATATATACATTGCTATACATCCGGAGCCTCCTTTAAGGTGTTACATATTTCTGTCGTGACAAAAACAAAATACCCTATACTATAAGTCTAGGGTATAAAAACTAAGGTATTAAATTTAACTAGCTGCTGAACACTTAAAAAGTTCCATGTTTTTAGCATGTCTTCCTGATGTGAAAATTTATTAAGTCTAAGGATATTTCCCATACATTTATTTTGTATAATTTGCAACCTATTTAAATCAGACTGTTTAGAAAAGAACAAAATAGTTGAACAGTAGGAAAAATGTGGCTCAATAATTGTTTTGTAAGCGGTTATTTTTTGTTGACAATTCAATTGGTTTCTCAATCTCGCTAGAACATTTACCTTTTTTCCTACTTTCTTACATACGTAATTAATGTTGGCTTCAAAATTCAGCTTATCGTCAATAATGACACCTAAATACTTAATTTCTGTAACTAATTCAATTTTTTCTTCATTAATTTTTATTACAAAATCTTCGAGATCAAAATTTTTCTTATTGGAAATTATCATAGCTTTTGTTTTATTAACATTTAATTTAAATCTGTGTTGACATAGATTATCACAAAGAGCTATCAAGTCTTGGTTCAATTGATTGCACGCCTCATTAATGTCATCACATATGATGTAAATTAGGGTAGCATCACCAAACATTTTGATTTTATCATTTCCCAAGTCTAGTTGATGCCATACATCAATTACTCCTGCGAGTATGGGAGAACGAGGAGATCCCAGACGATTGGCGCAGAAGCATCATCTGTCCAATTCATAAAAAGGGAGATAAACTGCGGTGTGAGAATTACAGGGGCATCTCACTAGTTTGTACGTCCTATAAAATTTTGACGAAAATTCTGGAAAATAGAATAAAACCGTACGCAGAACGAGTCATTGGCGAATATCAAAGCGGTTTCAGACCTGGTCGCTCCACAACCGATCAGCTCTTCTCAGTCAAACTGATACTCCAGAGGTGCTGGGAATACAACGTAAACGTATACCAAATCTTTGTCGACTTCAAGCAGGCATACGACAGTATCGATCGTGGAGTACTGTACAACATCATGCTGCAATTTGGTATACCAGCAAAATTAGTGCGACTGACAAAGATGACGATGACCAACTCCGTCTCACAAGTCAGGATCGAGAATAGACTTACTGATCTATTTGAAACACGCACTGGTTTGAAACAGGGCGATGGACTGGCACCGACGCTCTTCAACCTAGCACTGGAATACGTTATTCGGGCCATGAATATGGACAACAGCAAGACGCTACTCATCAAGTCGACACAATTAGCAGCGTACGCCGACGACATCAACATCATGTCCCGAAGATTGGCTGAGGCAGAAGAACTTCTGCATACGCTCGATACCGCTGCAAAGGAAGTTGGATTACGTATTAACGAGGGTAAAACTAAAATAATGATGCAATCGGTGACAAGGACACCTGCACAACCGAGCATCAATGCGGGGGACCTCAACATCGAGTTCGTGAACAACTTCATTTACCTGGGTTGCAACTTGTCAAGGGACGCTAACGAAATTGACGAAATCAAGCGACGGATACAGTTAGCTAATAAGACTTTTTTCTCGGTTCTCCCCATAATGAAATCGAAACATGTGCACAGAAACACGAAGCTCCGCGTGTACAAAACCATTATACGACCAGTGCTATGCTATGGCTGCGAAGCATGGACCCTAACTCAAGCCTCCGAAAACATGCTAGACACTTTCGAACGTAAGGTTCTACGGCGAATTTTCGGGGCTGTTTGCGATCGAGATGGATGGCGCATCCGGTACAACCATGAGTTGTATGAAATGTACGATGAGCTGCAAGTCTCGAAAATCGTCAAACTACAACGACTTCAATGGGCAGGGCATGTACAAAGAATGGACGATGATCGCATGCCTAAGAGAGTAATGAATGCAGAACGAGTCGACGGAGCGAGACTGCGAGGACGACCGAGATCTCGTTGGGAGAGCTCAGTAGGTGTGGACGCCGCGCAGCTGCTGGGCTCCCAAAATTGGAGGACGCGGTCACGTGACCGAGATAATTGGAGGACAATGATCCAGGCGGCCAAGGCCCGACGTCGGGCTGTCGCGCCACGATGATGATGATTTCCCAACTCATTAATATATAAAGTGAAAATTAGTGGCCCTAAAATTGATCCCTGCGGAACACCAATATTGTTATTTACTTCATCAGATAAAACTTCATTAAATTTAACTCGCTGTCTGCGACCTGTTAGGTAGCTGTTGAACCAGGCTAATTTATTTCCATGGACTCCATATTTTTGCAGTTTCGTTATTAGTATTGCGGGCTCAATTGTTTCAAATGCTCGTTGCATGGCAAGGAACACAGTGATAACTGATTTCGAGTCGTTCTGTGCACTCTTCCATTCGCATAAAACATCATTGATTGCACTTTCACATGAGTGGGAACCTCTGAAGCCAGATTGATGATTTTTTAGAATAGAATTTCTGATGATGAAGTCGTTCAATTGATTGTAAGCAAGTTTTTCAATCAATTTCTCAATAACAGGAAGCATATTAATCGGTCGAAATTCATTTATGAGTACGGTGTTGAGTACTTTTTGTATTGGAATGATTGTGGCTGATTTTAAAGCTGATGGAAAAACACCCTATACAAACGAGTGGTTTATTATATAAGCTAATGGTACGGCAATTAGATGTAAACTATCCAAGAGAACTTTGGCGTTCAAATTGAATTCATCCAGATTATTTTTCATGTCCTTTACACACAGTTTAATATCTCGAATAGAGATGCCTTGGAAATGAAATATTTCATCTCTATATATAAAAATGAATGTTTGTTTGTATGTCCTTTATAGAATCGCAAACTATGCATTTTATCATGTGATGATCTTTAGCAAAGTTGTTGTCCATGAACCAAAGAAGGTCACTGAGTAAAAAAAAAAATACAGGAAAACAAATGAAATTGTTCTAATTGCCACGAGCGAAAGATTGTTGCTATGAATTCACTGTAGTTGCTACGAGCAAAAGTTTGTTGCTATGAAATTATTCTTTTATTGACTGTGTTTTTTTTGCAAATGTGGCAATATTATAATTGCTTTTTCAATCAAAATTTCTTCACTCAACTTACACTAGAACTTATCCAGTCAATTTTGTATGAATATTTGCACAGGTATAGTAGAAAAACCACCGCCAATAAACAGTAACAAAGCCAGGGTTTTGCGCGATTGTTTCTTAATAAAATGGGAAGAGTGCACTAAGGCGTATCGGAAAGTGGTTGAATCAATAGATAGAACCTTACGTGACATCAAACAAAACGACCGGCCTATGGGCAGTATTATATTACTTCTCTGTATCGACTTTATGCAAACTTTACCAGTAAAACCCGGAGGGATGAGGGCTGATGAAATTAAGGCATGTCTAAAAAGCTCACATCTATGGCGCATTGTCATACCCATGCATTTGTCAACCAATATGCGGGCGCGAATCGGGAGTAATGAAAATGCCCAAGAGTTTTCAGATTTATTACTGAAAATTGGTGACGGTACGTATCCGGACGAAGAAGGGAAGGTTATTCTCCTAAATAATTGATGTTGTGTATTTAAAAAACGACCAGGCATCCGCGATAAACGCAGAAATATTAAAATGCGTTCTTGGGGAATGTGTTGAATACAGCTCAATCAACCGAGTAATAGATCAAGAAGATGCTACCCATTATCCGGTTTTTAAATTCCCTAAGCGCACCTAGGCGGGGTCCCTGTAATTCTGCTTAGAAATTTGAACTGCCGAAATTATGTAAAGGTACCCGACTGAAAGTGAAGTTACTTTTAATTTAGCTGAAGTTTAGGCTTATCGTCGTGGTGTTGAGCAAGCGGAGAATAAATTAATTATGTATGAAAAAAATATTCAAGGTTAGTGTCAAGTTGTGAGCGAAGCGAGCACTAGATGAGAGAGCGAGCGAAGCGAGTTCTCGCAGCTAGTTGACTATATTTCTATGATCATTCACAAAGTTTACTAGTGGTATGCCGGTATTTATTTGATGTATACTTTTAATGAAATAATTATTGAAATTATTTGCTATTTCTAAATCGTCTTCGATTACAGTTTTACCATTTTTGATACTTGAGATTTCACACTTACTTCCATTCAAAATAGAATTAAGGACTTTCCATGTTCCTTTCATATTTCCAGCAGCTTTTCCCAGCTGTCGTTGAGTAACCTCATATTTTTTTGTTTGAATTTCATTTTTATACATATTTTTATAAACTTTATATTTTTGCCAATCAGCATAATTTGCAAAGTATTGTGCAATTTTGTACAGTCTATTTTTCTCTTTGCACATTATTTCTAAATGACTATCAAAAAAGTCATTTATATCACGGATTTGCTTAAATTTAAGAAACTGATTTAAACCAATTTTTAAGTTTGACAGCAGACGAGTTTTTTCATCGACCGATTTATTTACAAACTGGACCCACTGGGGGAGCCAAGTTTCAATTGAATTCCACAGTTTTTCAACATTATAATCACTCCACACCTTAATATTAATTTTCTTTTTAATTGAATTGATTGTTTGGCCTACGATATTTACTTCAATGTTTCTATGGTCCGATATTTGGTCTTCTATACTAACATTACAATTTATTTTGTTATTGATTAAATTTGTGACACATAAATCAATCAAGGTCGATGATGTTTGAGTCACTCTGGTTGGTGTATTCACTAACTGTCGCAGGCCATTATCCGCTAATATATTATTTAGACGTCGACTGTGTGGATTATCAGAATTTAAATTTATGTTGAAATCACCACAACACACAAATGAGCGCTCATTAGAAATATTTCCAAGCCATCCCAGCAAACCAAATGATTCGTAAACGACCCGTAAACGATTCGTTTGCAACGGATGACAACTCATGTTCGGATCCGAAAACGGTCCGAAAATGATTCGATGAGCGGACTGAAACGGTCCCTCGTTTACGAATCGTATTTGCGAACCGAAAACGGACCGCATGTAGGAATCGTTTGCGGATCGTTTTATATGAATCGTTTGCGGGTCGTTTATATGAATCGCTAGCGGGTCGAATTTATGAATCGGTTACGGACCGAATTTATGAATCGCCTGCGGATCGAATTTATGAATCGGTTACGGTTCATGTTTCTGGACCGACTTCGATCGGTATTTAAGAGCCAATTTCGGTTCATATTCCCAGAAAAGATAACAGGGTATTTCCATAAAAGTATTCAAACACAATGTTTATTTTATTTTAAAAAGTAATATTTGCATATAAACTAAAATAAAGTTAAGAACAAATGAGGTACATATTAGTATAGTGTAAACAAAAATCAGAAAAGAGGTTTTAAATTATTAAAGTTAAGAACATATTAAGTGTAAAAAAGATAAATGAAATGTTTTATATTATGATAATATTATTGATATCGTATTACTTATAATCTAGGTCAGCAGTCAGTTACATATTTAAAAAAAAAAATAAGAAGGGAAAAAAAATATTCATTTGTATTTTTATGTTTTTTTTTCTCTTTTGTCTGTCGATCCTTGGCATACTGAAAATATTTCATGGCGGCCTGGTCGAACACTTCTTCGCCCCCATTTTGAAAAACCCAAATGAAATGAATCTGTGAAAATATAGAAAAAAAGCCAAGGCCCGACGTCGGGCTGTCGTGCCACGATGATGATGGTGACCACAGACCCCGATAAAACTATAATACTCCAACACCATACTTTACCTAGAAAAGTAAGAAAACGGAGCAAATAAAACGCAAGACATGCATTATGTCTGTGCTATTCGTTACCCTCATTCATAATCAAAACAAATGTAGGTACATGTCTGCCTTCAAACAATGTCTTATTCACTTCTCTATCCTATCTATCCTGACGCCTAAACTCTGGGCCAAATAGCCCTGACCGATTACACAACAAAGAAACACTCGAGATATCATAAACAAATTCGGAACCCATAGACAAAATAACCAAACTAAAAACTAGATCCCGATAGGAGACAACACCCCAAGATAGATCATTTAAATAAATTAAGACTGTAACATATTTAGCTGGCATGAAATTATAGCGACAATGCAGTCAACTCTCAAGATGTTGGTCATGATTCAGAGGTGCGCTCAGTAGAGAGACTGGCGTTTTAACCTTTCTGTGACTTCAACACAAACAAACTCCTCCTCATTTTCTTCCTTTGACACATCAAACTACAATAAGAGACAGACGGACCGGGGAAATTCTACGGTCAGAGGAAGACGTGACTAATTTCTAATCATATAGATAATACCAACGAGGAGATAGGTAACTATCATGACATGATATTTAATTTCAGTTGCGAGCTTTACATTAGACCTAAGCTGAGCCTGAGTTAAATAACTATGAAGTGATGAGATACAAGTTCTACACGAACACCCCTAAAGAATCCTACCAGTGTCAACAATAAGTTTCTAGCTATCTCAGCTCTTAAAGCTGATAGATAAAAATGGATGAATAAACACTTCTTTCACGGAACACTTCCAAATAATCAATGAACCATTTAACATTTTTCAAACCTGCATAGGTACGTAATTAAGATTGTGGAAATTCAAAAAACAAAGAAAAACAGAACAGGGCGTAAACGCAGATCATTACGGACCATAAACTCAAATATCGCATACATTTTTATACCCTAGACTTATATTATAGGGTATATTGTTTTTGTCACGACGAAAATATGTAACACCTTAAAGGAGGCTCCGGAGGTATAGCAATGTATATATATAAATGATCAGGGTCACCTCCTGATTCGATTTAGCCATGTCTGTCTGTCTGTCCGTCTGTCTGTCTGTCTGTCTGTCCGTCTGTCTGTCTGTTTGCCCGTTCGCACGATAACTTTCGATAGAATGAAGCTAGAGCCTTGAAATTTTAGTCAAATGTTGGTAGTATGATCTAGTTGGACGGTATTGAAATTGGGCAAAATCAGGCCAAGAGAACGCCTACCTCCCCTACATATGCAAAATAATTAAATGTATCTATAACTTCCGATTAAAAAATCATGAAAAGCTCTAGCTTTGGTATATTGCTAGTAAGGGTAATCTTATACTCTACTGGGAAAATAAAATCGATCAGTTGAAAACTAACGGTAATTTCCTTACAAAGAGCCCCGTACTACCCTACTTTTCAGGTTTTTTGTCTATAACTCTTGAACCAATTGATTTTTGGCACGCAACCCTGAGGGAAGAAGATGCTTAAGGTTCTGTAAGTTGGGCATAATCAGATCAAAGGAACACCTACCTCCCCTACAAATTTCAAAAAATTAAATATTCATTTAATTACGATAACTTTCGATAGAATGATACAATCGAGTTCAAAATTTGGTGGAATGTTGCTAGTAAGACCTACTTAGTTGGTATTGAATATGGGCAAGATCCAACCCAAGGAACCCCCACCTCCCCTACAAATGAAACTTCAAATAAGCGATAACTTTTGATAGAATGAAGTCAGTGACTTGAAATTTTGGTCAAATGTTTGAAGTGAGATTGAATTAGTTGGCATTAAAGATGGGTGACATCCGACCTAAGGAACCCCTACCTCCCCTAGAAATGAAACTTAAAATAAGCGATAACTTACGACAAAATAAAGCTAGCGACTTGAAATTTTGGTCAAATGTTTGTAGCAGGATCCAGTTAGCTAATGTTGAAAATACGGAAAATCCGACCAACGAAACCACTACTTCCCCTAGAAATGAAACTTCAAATAAGCAATAACGTTCGATAGAGTGAAGCTAGAGACTTGAAATTTTGTTTAAATATTTGTAGCGGGATCTAATTGGTTGGTGGCAATGATGGGCAAGATCCGACCCAAGGAACGCCTACTTCCCTTACAAGTAAAACTTCTAATAAGCAATAACTTTCGATAGAATGAAGCTAGCGACTTGAAAAATTCGACAAATATTTGTAGAATGGGTTAGTTAGTTAATTGATTTTGAGAATGGTCAAGATCCTACTGAATGAGTGCCAACCTCCCCTATGAACTGGCCATATAGCAGACCCATTCTTAATGCATATGGTCGTTGCCAATTGGGTCACCTTCTGATTCAATTTAGCCATGACTGTCTGTCTGTCTGTTTGCCGTTCGCACGATAACTTTCGATAGAATAAAGCTAGAGCCTTGAAATTTCGGTCAAATGTTGGCAATGCAATCTAGTTGGTTGGTATTGAAAATGGGTATGATCAGATCAGGAGAACGCCTAGCTCCCCTACATATGTAAAATACTTAAATGTATCTATAACTCCCGACTAAATATACATGAAAAGCTCTAGCTTTGGTAGATTACTCGTGAGGGTAATCTTATATTCTGCTGGGAAAATAGAATCAATTAGTTGAAAACTAACGGTAATTTTCTTACAAAGAGTCCCGTACTACCCTACTTTTCAGGTTTTTTATCTACAACTCTTGAACCAATTGACGTAGACAGCTGATTTTTGGCATGTGACCGTGAGAAAAGAAGTTGCTTGAGTTTTAGTAAGTTGGGCATAGTCAGATCAAAGGAACGCCTACCTACCCTATAAATTTCCAAAAAATATAATATTCGTTTAATTACGATAACTTTCGATAGAATCACACTAGCAAGTTAAAAATTTAGTGGAATGTTTCCAGTGAAACTTACTTGGTTGAAGTTGAAAATGGGCAAGATCTGACCTAAGGAACCCCCACCTCCCCTACAAATTAAACTTCAAATAAGCGATAACTTTTGATAGAATGAAGCTAGTGACTTGAAATTTTGGTCAAATTTTGGAAGTGAGGTTGAGTTGGTTGGCATTAAAGATGGGTAAAATCCGACCTGAGGAACCCCTACCTCCCCTAGAAATGAAACTTGAAATAAGCGATAACTTTCGATAGAGTGCAGCTAGAGACTTGAAATTTTGTTTAAATGTTTGTTGGGTGATCTAATTGTTTGGTGGCAATGATGGTTAAGATCCGACCCAAGGATCCCCTACCTCCCCTACAAGTGAAGCTTCAAATAAGAAATAACTTTCGATAGAATGAAGCTAGCGACTTGAAAAATTCGACAAATATTTGTAGAATGGATTAGTTAGTTAATTGATTTTGAGAATGGTCAAAATCCCAATGAATGAGTGCCAACCTCCCCTATAAACTGGCCATATAATATAGGAGACCCACTTTTAATGCATGTGGTCGTTGCCAATTGGTACTTTTGGTATTACCACTAGGTCTGTACAAGTCTAGGGTATACACGCTTCGGATTCCGGGCCGAAGCGAAGCTTCGTCCTGGTTTGTCATTATATTCGACTTTGCCTTTAAACGTTACAAATTTGCGTTGAAGAGCTTTGCAATTTTTGCTCCAGGCATGATGATTTGTGTCAATATCTGTTAAAATCTTTTCGACTATTTGCATGCAATTTATGCACTTCAGCTTATTCCTTTTGCAATTGTCAAATCGGTGATTACCTGCACATTTTGAGCATTTTTGTTCACACTTACATACACTAGAAATATGGAAAAATCCAAAATACTTAAAACACCGTTGAATGTGTAAGTGCTCCGTGACTTCACATCGTCTCCAGTCAAGAAATATTTCGCCCATTTTAAGTAACTTTTTATACGTGGCCCCATTTACTTCAACAACAATGTCACGATATGTGTATGAATGCTTTTTTCTTTTGATCACAGTGACAAGTTTCATATCAACATCTTTGAGCTCAGCGTTCATTGTTTTAATTTCCTCAATCAATTTTCCTTCTCCAAATCGATCACTAACATTTGTGATTCTGAGTCTCGGTTTTTTTACTTCTGGTAAACGCACATCATAATTTTCGCCAAATTACTCTTCGACAATTTTTTTTAACTTTCATTGTGTCTTTACTGTTTTCACAACTCAAAACAACCCCACCGTCTTTGATATTTCTGGCATTACACACTTTAATGTTATTGCCTACTACTTTCTCATGAATCTCTTCTACTGTTTTTTTGCTTGCTTGTTTCTCCTTCGGTTTAACAACAACAACTGGGTTGACTTTTGATTTGGCAGCACTTGAGTACGATTGTTTAGATGGGCCACTTTTTGGATCGAACGACCCAAGAGATTCTACTTTATCGCTGATTTCATGAACTTTTTGGACTGTATTTGATAAAATATCATTAATTTTAGCATTTGTTTCGACTTGCTTTTGGTTGAATAAATCAATTTTATGCACAAATTTCATTATAGTCTTAACATTGTCAGCGACTCAGGCCGACAGGCCCGACACACAGACATTGCAATACAAATGCAAACACTTGCTGATTTTCCTGGCCGCATAATCTTTCTTAAGGTCGCCACCCATAGACGAGCACAACCACGACCAAACTTCCATCGAACCATCAAATATCATAGAACGGCGGATGACGTGGTTCGATGGCGACCAAAATGCTTGCCGTGGGTGGCGACCTTCTAGTTGCTCCGCCACATTTCAAGTGAAACAGCACACAACACTCAAACACACTATCGTCGTCATTAAGCTCTTCACTGCAAATCGAACACGCTGTCACCATGCCGACAATTTTTCAATTTTTCAATATGTCAAAATTTAAGAAAATGCATTATCGTTAAATTTTCGATCACGCATTAACACCCCCACACTCTACACAAATTGTCAGGTCATTGTGATAATTTTAAAAACTGTTTGTCGAATACAATACTCCGTATATATGGATTGACTGACTGACTGACTGGTGACTAACAATCGTATAATCGCAGGATGCATAGTCTTGACTTTGTGAAAAAAAGTAATAAGAAAAAATTAATATTTATTACAAATTTGAACAAATAATTGTAAATGTAATAATTATTTTTCTTCTGGGAAATGATTATGCCAAACAATATAATTATTATTTTGAAAATTGAAAAACGAATAAAAATAATTTAATAATTATTGATTTGAATATTTTTGCCCAACCTCTGCCCATCATACAGAGAGGTACTAAACATGAAAGATGTCAGCTGTTGGCTTGCGTCTTCGGTGACTTTGGTTTAGAAAATGTCAAGAGGCAGTAGCCTCCTAATAAAAACGCGTTTATACCGCTACAATCAAAGGATGAAACGAATGCAGAGTTTCAGAAAAGGATGAGGTATTTATGTAACATATAAAATATAATTTTCACCAACAACACCATTAGCGAAGACAGCATCTAGTCCCAATTTTTCAGTCCAGTTCTGCATCGCAAGTGGAGCTAAAATTAGTACCAAGACTAGCTAATGCGACATGTTTATGTCGTCGTAAGTTAGCTCGAGTTAGTTAATACTCAAACATAGTTTCGCGGCATAAACGAGGCAATAGATTAGTTAACCCGCTATGCCCCACTAGTGGTTAGGATAAATGAATAGTATAAGTAATTTGTTTTATCGTATAAAACGCATAAAGTGGATATGATTTTAGTATAAGATAGTATGTTGCTGCCTAAGTATGTGTAATGAACCAAATTTCGTGGCGTGACCGGTACGTTTGATTCGAAATATTTTTCGCGAAAATATTTGTTTTGGTTTTTAAAAAACAAACATATTTGTGAACTGAAGGTATCATACCTTTGTTGTGTTTTATGGTAAATTTGCTACTTTGAAATTAGTAGTAAAACTTGTTCCGATTTCACTGTTCCTATAGGAGGTATATGAAATAGTGGGCCGATTTCAAGCGAATTTAGGAACCTGGCTTAGCTCTCAATATAATTGAATAATATGCAATTTTGTTCAGATATCTTCAGTTTTTCTAACAAAAACTTGCTTTTGGAACGGTCGTTCCTATGACAGCTATATGATAGAGTAGTCAGATTTCAACCCAATTCAAGAATGTGATTTGGCTAAAAATACTATTGGTTAGTGTGAAATTTGTTTTTGTTTTTTCCTCACAGAGACCAATTTTCGGATCGGTCGTTCCTATGGCAGCTTTATGACGTAGTAGTCCGATTTCAACAAAATTCAGAAATGTGATTTAAATAAAGATGCTATTGATTATTGTGAAATTTGAAAAGGATATCTTTAGAAATAAAAAAGTTTCCCTGACAAAGACGAATTTTTGGACCGGTCATTCCTATGGCAGCTATATGACGTAGTGGTCCGATTCCGTTGGTTCCGATATATATAGAGCGTGCAATAGAAAGAAGGCTTTGTTCAAAATTTCAGTATGATAGCTTTAAAACTAAGGGACTAGTTTGCATAGAAACAGACGGACAGACGAACAAAGCTTAATCGATTCGTCTCATCGTACTGACCAAGAATATTATATGGTCGGAGATGCTTCCTTCTGTGCGTTGCAAACTTCATGACAAAGTTATCATCACATCCGTGAAGGGTATAAAAATTGTTTTAAATTCTAAATTTAACGGTCGCTTACACCTTAAATTAGAGTCTCCACAATGCTCCAACACACACACACAGGTGGATTGTGGACGGCTGCCGTTTTGAAACGGCGGTTGAGTTTCGGACAGCGGCCAAGGTGGTCGAGTTTGAGCGTGCCGGCCGGCGGCCGAATAGGCGAAATTAATTAATTTTTGTTTGTGTTAAAAGATGCAAATGCTTCTGTCCGAGTATTGCATCGGTCCAAAACAACTCTCAGGATACGGCCGAATACAATGGAGACGATGTGTGATTGCGGCATTAGGCGATCAAGATTTTGGAAAACTCCAAGGAACGGGACAAGCTAAGTGCCGTGTGAATGTGTTAGGAATTGTTTATCATCTGTTGTGTTATTTATTTATTGTATTTATGCAGTTGTCTATTTACTTAGTATATATTTGCTGTGAATATTTTTAAATGTGGTGTGAATGATAGAATGTGTGAGGATTGCCTGCTTTAGTGTGAATGTTGTGTGAACATGGTATGATTGTCTGAATGTGTGAGATGAGCGAGTGTTTTGCTTGTAATTGTGTGATTGATTAATATATTTATTTAGATATTTATTTGTGTAAGTTCGTTTATTTATTTGTTTTGGTATGTGATGGACAGCCTGTGCTATTGCAAGGCCTGGTCAAATAGTATAGATTCCACAAGAGTTATCACTCCATACAAGTTTCGCCTCTGCCAGGAGATTTGAATGTATTGTAGAGTAAGGAGAGCATAACTCAGTCTTAAGATAGCCGTCGAACGATAAACAGTGTTTGATTGTACCTATTGCGTTCTGATAAATTAATAATCATACAGACATACATATATTTAATAAATGGTTCGTACATTGGACGTGCTCGAGTTTTTATTCAGAGGTTTCAAATCATTTACTACAAATCAGAAGTGGGATGTATGATTGTCAGGAATGTTATCTAGTTGAGGACTGTCCATTTGCTCGAACTATCATACTTCGCCAAAACGAAGATTCCCATATCCAGGAAATAAAACGTAATTTGTCCAGTAATGGGAGTTCTGATTTCGAAATCCATAATGGATTATTATACAAACGAAATGCCAGGTCTTTGCTCTTTTATGTCCCGGAAAGTATGGAGAAAAACGTTTTATTTAAATACCATGATGAAATGGGTCACATGGGAGTCATTTAAACATTGCGTATTATGAAAAAATCGTATTATTTTCCGAATATGATGTCAAAAGTACAAAATCATATCACTAATTGTCTCAATTGCATAGTCCATTCTCCTAAATACGGTCGGCAAGAGGGTTATCTACAGTATTTGGATAAAGGGGATTCACCGTTCAAAACGATACACATCGACCACTTCGGTCCATTAGAGGAGACAAAGAGGAAGAACAAGTATATTTTACTCGTTATCGACGGATTTACGAAATTCGTTAAATTATTTGCTTGTAAGACAACGAATAGCAAAGAAGTTGTTAAGCACCTTACGGACTATTTCAACTGGTATAGTAGACCACAACGAATTATATCGGACAGAGGTTCTGGGTTTACTTCCAGGGATTTTAAAACATTTGTAAAAACGAACAATATTCAACACGTGTTGAATGCAACTGCCACACCAAGGTCAAATGGTCAAGCGGAGCGCTATAATAGGACAATGAGGCCTATGATCGCAAAACTTGTCAACGAAAAGTTACAATGGGATCAAGTATTACAACGTTGTGAGTTCGCTATAAATAATACGGAAAATAGGTCCATGAAACAATTTCCAAGTATAGCATTATTTGGAACAGCGCAAAAAGGAAAGAACATCGACGTACTCGCTGAGTTGACTTCCCTGTTCAACGAAGACGTACGTGATTTAACGCATTTTAGGGAACAAATGATTGAAACATGAAAGCAACGCAGGTTGAAAATCAAGAACATTATATAAATCGCATAAGCCCGTATATCATTATAAATAAGGAGATTTTGTCGCTTTAAAACAACTCTTATGAACCAGGTATAAACCATAAATTACGTCCTAAATTTAAGGGCCCTTTCCTAATTAAAAAACTATTACCAAACGATCGTTATTTAATCACCGACATAAACGAATGTAAGTTTTCCCAAAAGCCTTTCAGCACGGTTAGCGAACCAAACCATTTGAAACCATGGATCTGTTCGAGGACTCACATCAGTCAGAACGGCCGAACTGTAGAGTAAGGAGAGCAGAACTCAGTCTTAAGATAGCCGTCGAACGATAAACAGTGTTTGATTGTACCTATTGCGTTCTGATAAATTAATAATCATACAGACATACATATATTTAATAAATGGTTCGTACATTGGACGTGCTCGAGTTTTTATTCAGAGGTTTCAAATCATTTACTACAGTATTGACAAATTGTATAAGCATAGTATAAACTACACAGTATAGATACACAAGAGAATCAATACATACAAATCTAAGTCAGCTTTATTGTGAAGTCTATACAATTTGTCAATACATAGAAATCTTCTGGCAGAGGGGAAAGTTATATGGAGTGATAACTCTTGTAGAATTATCAATCCTCTTTGGCCTGGTCGAATATTAGATCTTATGGATCAGAAAGTAACAGATTTGTCACACTATGAAGTTCTCGTATTGGATGAGGCAATGCATTCGCGCAGGAGAGACAAAAAGCCCGCTTTTCTAACACCCTCTTCTCTACGTTGTAAATAAATCAATCGATTATATTCTACAAGCAAACAAAACGCGTCGAGTTAGCGAAGAATATTGCGGAGCTTGACTACTGCTCTTATTATATTCATGTCAAAATCGCACAAGTACATATAAATCGTTTTTTCATGATTGTTGGCAAGATCTTTGCAGAAATCTGTAGTCTGTTCGGATCTGTTTACAGTGGTATTGATGTTCGGGCTGGGAATATTGTTATTAACTTCGATTTTCCTGAGTAGCCGAGATTTATTGGCAGGCTTTGCAGACTTGTAGTGAATTAGAAAAACATATAGATATCCGTGTCCTGGCAACCAGTGACGGCACGTTAGCTTAATCTTTGTAGTTTATTGGGAGGTCCCCACATATTTTTGTCGACCATGAGACCTAATGGTAGGGTGGGTGCTGTAGGCCGAGGGTCCAATAAGACCCGGAGCCAGTTGCGTGCGCGAGGGCACCTGAGCCATCCGACAACCATTCCTTCCTTATCGCCCTTTTTTTTACTATCCAATTTTGTTTTCCCCATTTGTTTGTGTTGTTTTCCCCAGGCCTATGAATTTTATTAATACATAAGGACAGGGGCGACGAGCGGCGAAAACCCCGCTCACGTCTCCCGAACTGAGCTACAGCAAGCATAGGCCGCTGCTTAGCTCGTTGAGGGGCCTATTTCTCCGCCAGATGGCAAGGCCCCACCTACACGGTCAACATGCTACCTTAGGCTCCGTCCCCACGGGCATTTTCAGATGCCCACCAGACCAGACCGTCCATTACATATGTTATTAAAAGTATTATTTATGACATTACGTCTTCTACTTAACAGGTCTAATGGCGACGATGCAGCTAGTGCTATTACTATTTCAATGATTTCTCTGCCAACACAGCGTTATATTCGTAAGGTGGTCAAAACCAATTTGGATCTCATAAGTGAGTTACATTACAAATTACGGTAAAATTTTAGATATGGAAACTGTAGGCACTTTCCTTTTTAGTATCAGTCGGCGGTATCGCAGGATTATTTTTCGGAGCGTCGTTACTTAGCATCATTGAAATATTTTACAACTGTTTCATTTATTTATCGAACTTTCGTCGCGTAAAAACTCGCAAGATAACAAAAAAGCAACACAAAAAGTAATATAGTCGCACATATTTGAACTAATTAGTTGTATTTTTCAAAAGAATCAAATGTAAAATGTATTCAAAAAAACTCAATAAATACACAATTCTTTTCCAGAAAGCTCTTTTTTAAATGCTTATTATTACTTAATCGACTCGCCTTATCATACTGACCAAAAATAAATATATGTATATATACAGTCGAGAACGGATAAGTGCAATCAATCGCCTCTGGCTTCTGGCAGTGAAATTGATTGCGCTTATCCGTTTTTTTTTCACTTGTCCATTGCAAAGATAGGCCGGTAACATTAAATCAATTTGGGGTTTTATAGGAAGTAATTGGGAAATATCTGGAGATAATTGTAATCCCTTCTATAGATTCTGAATACATGGAAATTGTGTTTGCACAATCGCATAAACTGTGCTTAACTTTTGGCAGGTGAAAATTAAAGAAATTTGAAACTTTTTTTTATTGTTCTTATAAATTCTAAACGGTGCCTCGCTTCGAAAAATTTAATAGGATGTAATTTAAAGAGTGTTGAATTCTGCGTTCAATGCACTGCTCAAAGTCAAATTTCGATTCAGCAGTATAGTCGATAGTCACAAAATGATAATTTTTGAGGCTTAGTAAAACCACATTTTATCAGGCTCACTGATTTATGAAACGAATGCTCCAAGTGAAAAACCGATTAAATAAAAGTTGAAGAGTCTATCGTGGCCAATATTTGGCCCATTTTTAGTGTGATTGTAATCAAAAATGCAAAGATGTCTTTTTAGCGATTTCAACTTTAATAAATGTATTTCGGTAAGTATAACAGCTAAAGGTTTTGTTTTAATAAATAGTCCGGTGAAATGAGAATAATTGTTCAATAGATATAAGAAGATATTAACTACTCACCCCAAATGTGGTCACTGCGACCAAAGGAGGTCTATTGTGCCGTAGCCTATGTTTCATCATTCACGAACGCTAGCATGTCTTTTCTAGGAGTTTGGTTGATAACGGAAGGCACGTGTTGAACTGGCCGAGGTAGCGTATTCCTCGGCCAGTTGCCTCACGCAATTGCCGGGCATACACATAAAATATAACATATGGTCTCAGCCTCTTCCAAACAAAGCCGACACTACGTCTCGTTAGACAAACACCTTGTTTAGATTAAATCTCACCAAGTAGTGGCCCGATAGGTAGCCCACAAGTAGTCTAAGGTCGGCTCTACGCATGCGGGTGGTATCTACGTAGTTGAAGAGTCTCATCAACTCCTTTGATTGCTGCAGTCCTGTATGGTTATCCTAGTAATGCCCAACCCTTTTAGACCAATCCGTTATGATTTCCCTGGCTGAAACTAAGCCCAGAACACAAAAGGGTTCCGGCCCGAGAAATTTGATAAAGAGACTTGCCTTGCAAGTTCGTCCGGTGCTTCATTTTCCTCAATGGCACAGTAACCTGCCACCCAATACAAAAATATTTGGTTGACATCGAAGAAGTTCATGGCACTCTTCCACCAGTTTGAAGAGAGCCTATGTGAAGAGAGAGCCTTAATGCCTGGCTATTGATTTCCAGAGTTACCTTGGCGCAGACTTCAATAGTATGGATCTCGGCTTGAAAAACTCTAGGCAATGTACCCATATGTTGGGTCCAAAGATGCCCGCACCAAGTGCCTTAGACCCATTTGTATCCACATGATACACCTGGGGTCTGGCAGAGATTGTCATTATCCCATTTCGAGCGATATGGTATGAGAGCTCTGAATTTATTAAATTCAATTCAGCCTTTATTACTAATGCTATTACATAACAATTTATCTACAATTCATATCAGTTCTTATGCTTAATTCGATCTTTACTTCGCTATTATTATTAATTTTTCTTTATATTATATTATTATTGTACTTATTTTATATTATTATTTTTTTATGCTATTTTCCATTTTAAATATATATATATTAAACTTCATTGATTATATGAATGTTCTTTTTTTTTGTTTATATTATTGTTTTATTTTCTATTATTGGTAACATTAGTTTGTCGCAACGACATAGGCCTCCTCTAGATCCTTCCATTTTCTTCTATCGAGCGCTATCCTCTTCCATGTTGATCCCGCTACCTTTCGAATGTCATCTATCCATCTTCGTTTTTGTCGTCCTCTTCTTCTTCTCGCATTTCTTGACTCTTGGGTACCAGTCCATTATGTCTTTAGTCCATTTGTCATTTTTAGTTCTTATCATATGTCCTGTCCATCGCCATTTCGATTGTCGCGCTCTCCTTGCCACATCTACAACTTTCGTTCTTCCTCTTATAGCTGAGTTCTTCTGCTTATCCTTTAGTTTTACGTTAAGAATACTTCTCTCCATTCGGCGTTGGCAGACTTGAAGCTTTTGGCAATTCTTCTTTGTTATGCTGTGTTTTGCTAGACAGCGGCTGGGCGATTTGCGTCTGCGGCTCGAGAGCAATTGATTCAGCATTCAATGTCGGGGTTTTGTACGAAAATAGTACTAGTATGTTGGGCAGGTTGTCTATGCAATCAAGGATTTTTATATGTACGTGAGGAGAATGGATGGAAAGAGACGAATGCACTGTAGATGTAGAGTCCTTCGGTGGCAGCAAGGACATTCGAGAAAGGATATTTTTGGCAGTGAAGCGATATATGGGGAATATGGGTGTCATATGAACCGGGATGAAGAGGCGAGTGTCCAGGAATAGTGTAGATGGCATTTCGGATCCTTCGGTGGCGACAAGGACACCCGAAAAAGGATATTTTTCGAGGTGAAGCGAAATACGGTCAATATGGGTGTCATATAAATCGGGGTGGACACCCGAATATCCGGGAGTAGTGCGGATGGCATTTCGAGTCCTTCGCTGGCGAAAAGGACATTCAAGAAAGTCAAGTGAAAAATGGGCAATATGGGTGTCATATGAACCGGGTTGAGGAGGCGAATGCCTAGGAGTACTATGGATGGCATTCCGGATCCTTCGGTGGCGACAAGGACACCCGAAAAAGGATATTTTTCGAGGTGAAGCGAAATACGGTCAATATGGGTGTCATATAAATCGGGGTGGACACCCGAATATCCGGGAGTAGTGCAGATGGCATTTCGAGTCCTTCGGAGCGAAAAGGACATTCTTGGAAATCAAGTGAAAAATGGGCAATATGGGTGTCATATGAACCGAGGTGAAGAAGCGAATGCCTAGGGGTACTATGGATGGCATTCCGGATCCTTCGGTGGTGACAAGGATATTCGAAAAAGGATACTTTTGGCAGTGAAGCGAAATACGGTCAATATGGGTGTCATGAATCGGGGTGAACACCCGAATATCCAGGAGTAGTGCAGATGGCATTTCGAGTCCTTCGGAGCGAAAAGGACATTCTTGGAAATCAAGTGAAAAATGGGCAATATGGGTGTCATATGAACCGAGGTGAAGAGGCGAATGCCTAGGGGTACTATGGATGGCATTCCGGATCCTTCGGTGGTGACAAGGATATTCGAAAAAGGATACTTTTGGCAGTGAAGCGAAATACGGTCAATATGGGTGTCATACGAATCGGGGTGAACACCCGAATATCCAGAAGCAGTGCAGATGGCATTTCGAGTCCTTTGGAGCGAAAAGGACATTCACGAAAGTCGAATGAAAAATGGGCAATATGGGTGAAGAGGCGAATGTCCGGGAACACTATAAATGGCACTTAGAGTCCTTCGGTGGCGACAAGGACATTCAAAAAGGATATTTTTGCTGGTAAGGCGAAATATGGGCAATATGGGTGTCGTATGAATCGGGGTGAAAAGACGAATGTCCAGGAGTAGTGTAGATGACATTTCAACTCCTTCGGTGGCGAAAAGGACATTCACGAAAGTCAAGTGAAAATATGAACCGGGGTGAAGAGGCGTAGATGCAGATAGCATTTCGAGTCCTTCGTCTACTTGCGCAGCATTTGCTCGAAAATGGTGGTGCGGACCAGAACAACGCTCGTTCTATCAACTAGGCTAAATGCGCATACGGCATGCTCTCCAAAATCTAACAAAAGAGTTATCTCAGCACCAAGACCAAGCTGGGCCTGTTTCGTTCCCTGGCCATTTCTGCGCTTGTGTATGGTAGCGGTACATGGAAAGTTCCAGTAAGAGTTACCAGAAAGCTGCAAGTATTCGTCAACTCATGTCTTCGTCGAATTATAAGAATTTTCTGGCCTGAAACAATATCAAATGAAGAGCTAATCTGGCGTACGGGGCAGATGCCAATCGACGAATTGATATGCAGGCGAAAATAGCAGTGGGTAGATCACACATTGCGGAAGAGTGATAAATGCACTGCTTTGCATGTCATGAAGTAGAACCCCGTTTCCAACCAAGGCCGACCAAGCGGGGGTCCTAGAATCACATGGCGACGAACTGTGGCAACGGAGTGTAGCGCGCTGGGTAAGTCTGTTGTAAACTTCACCCTATTCCCCAGAACAGAGTACGATGGCGCGCAGGAGTGCAGCTTTCTGGTAACAGCTACGGAAATTTTCCATGTACTGCACCCATACAAAACTACAGACAGTACCCGAGAGCGAAAAATTATCAGCTTGATGCTGATGCTGATACAACTACTCTGCCAGATTTTCGACAGCATGCCGTATGCGCATTTATCCTGGTTGATAGAACGAGCGTTGTTCTGGTCCGCACCACCATTTTCGAGTAAATGCTGCGCAAGTAGACGAAGGACTCGAAATGCTATCTACATCTACGCCTCTTCACCCCGGTTCATATGACACCCATATTGCCCATTTTTCACTTGACTTTCGTGAATGTCCTTTTCGCCACCGAAGGAGTTGAAATGTCATCTACACAATTCCTGGACATTCGTCTTTTCACCCCGATTCATACGACACCCATATTGCCCATATTTCGCCTTACCAGCAAAAATATCCTTTTTCGAATGTCCTTGTCGCCACCGAAGGACTCTAAGTGCCATTTATAGTGTTCCCGGACATTCGCCTCTTCACCCCGGTTCATATGACACCCATATTGCCCATTTTTCATTCGACTTTCGTGAATGTCCTTTTCGCTCCAAAGGACTCGAAATGCCATCTGCACTACTTCTGGATATTCGGGTGTTCACCCCGATTTATATGACACCCATATTGACCGTATTTCGCTTCACTGCCAAAAGTATCCTTTTTCGAATATCCTTGTCGCCACCGAAGGATCCGGAATGCCATCCATAGTACTCCTAGGCATTCGCCTCTTCACCCCGGTTCATATGACACCCACATTGCCCATATTTCAATTGACTTTCTTGAATGTCCTTTTCGCCAGCGAAGGACTCGAAATGCCATCCGCACTACTCCTGGATATTCGGGTGTCCACCCCGATTCATATGACACCCATATTCCCCATATATCGCTTCACTGCCAAAAATATCCTTTCTCGAATGTCCTTGCTGCCACCGAAGGACTCTACATCTAAAGTACATTCGTCTCTTTCCATCCATTCTCCTCACGTACATACAAAAATCCTTGATTGCATAGACAACCTGCCCAACATACTAGTACTATTTTCATACAAAACCCCGACATTGAATGATGAATCAATTGCTCTCGAGCCGCAGACGCAAATCGCCCAGCCGCTGTCTAGCAAAACACAGCATTTAGGAAGAGATCAACGATACGCATAAGCCATTCGGCGAACTCTCTGAGAGGCAAAAATTCGGAGGGTTGAAGAGTTGAGAGCATCCTATTCGGCGGAGGAACTACTTTTAGCTACGAAAATTAGTTTAAGGCAAGAAGGAAGTAATATAAAAGCAAAAATCGTTTCTAAAGTATTGAATTATTCGGACGACTCAGAAGATGTTAAGAAAATGTGCGGGGCTGGTGAAAACCCTGATCCGATTTCATTGTCTGGGTAGAGCGCACTTGCTTTGAGTACATCCATCAATCTAAGTAAAAAGTAAGTCACAATACTGCATTTTGAGAGATGCGACTTCAAAAGCTGGGTTAAAAGATGATGCCATTGACGAGGAATTAGCCGAAAATTCTGTAATGGAGGTTGATTTAAACTTGCTAATTTTACGTTTTTAATTGTTTTGTTTGTTTTATGTAAATATTTGTTTTGTATGTTATTTTCCTTACGGTAAAAAAGGTAATCATTATGTAGAAGCTTCCTTTTATCTAAAAATAAATACAACCTAAAACCATTATTTAATGTGCTTTATCTTCTTTCACATCGCACCTATCACAAAACGGACTTCGCCATTCGATTCAGCGGGAAAAATACATTAAAATGCATCCACATTTTAATTTTTATAGCAAACGATTTGGACGAAAAAGTCGTGTCCAGAAAATCATCGATTTCGTCCCACTGTGTTGCGGTGCTATCTAGACATGAACCAAATATCTAAACTAGGAATGTACAAACAGATGTGTATGCATATTCAACAATTCGGAAATTCGCGCCAACCTCCGAATAAAATTATTCATTATTTCAACCCCGTCGTAATGGAAGAAGTCAACATATTCTCCTCATGCATCTCCCTTCCCTTGTGCAAATAAACTCTCTTGCTCAATTTCAATTCCTCCATCTCTCTATCTCTCTCCCTTTTTTCAATGACCAAAAAACCACCTGTTGCATTGCGCAGATTCACGCGTAGCATCATGACGAAAATCAATAATTGGCAAACAAGTTCTCAACATCCATTTTCACAGAATCATCAGTATCCAAAATGAGAATCTGTGTGAAGTTTTCTTTTCGGTAAAGCTATAAATTGTAAATATGTGGTAACTTTTAAGATAAATTGTGCGAGAGTAAATTGTCCGAGTACACGCTTCATTACATGTAATAAACGATACTAGACATAACTGATGTTTTTTTATTATTTCGTTCTAGAACTCCTATTTGGCTAAGGATTTGAGCGTTTGCAGACAATACAATAACAATATTCGTACGACACTTGACAAAAATGGATATTATCTAATGAACTAAAAATATTTGGAACGAATCAATCCATTCACTTGTGAAAAATCATATCTCGATGCTCATTGAGCGGAGTGAATCCTTTTTTGGATTAATAGTTTCTTGCACGATGAAGAGACAAAACGTTCGTACTTTGTCTTTGGTTGTATGCACCTTTACGTATCTGCTGATAGGGGCAGCCGTATTTGATTCACTGGAATCGGAAACCGAATCGAAAAGATGGGAATTCCTACAAGGTGTGATTTGAAGGAAGAATAAATCATTCCACACAGGGCCGGCGGAATGCGATCTTTCCGTATGTGAAATCAGACGAGTATTATGAGGTGGTAGTTTTATTGGCTACATCGCCAAAAATATGTACGATTGCTACATGGTTAAGACGCGCCTGTGACGTAGTAGTGCGAATATAATTTTGTAGCCTTTTCAAGACCGAAAAACTCCTATGTGGAGTGCGGAATTCCACATAGGCCAACGTCTAGTATGTGGAGTACTCCACATGTTCCGCGGGCCCTGACCAAACACCTGGTATACAGTTCGGTGTGAAATGAAAAGTGCAGTGAAATCCAAACAAAATTTTTAAACCGGTTCACAGGTGAAAAGTTTCGCGTGCATTTTCAACGAGATTTCACGGACATTCGACACATCAGTTTTCTATCCACAACGAACTGTAGACCAAGCGTATGCGAATTCATAAATCTACTTAGGAATAATATAGTTCTTATATACATACATATATCCGTATATATTATATAAATTATGTTCTTTTTTTAGCTATACGAAGCAGCTTCGTTAAAAAATATAATATAACAGAAGAAGACTACAAAATGATGGAAATTGTCATAATTGAAAATAAACCATACAAGGCTGGACCACAATGGAAATTTGCAGGAGCTTTCTATTTCGCTACGGTCGTGCTTGCCATGATCGGATACGGACATTCAACACCAGTAACAATTGGGGGGAAGGCGTTTTGCATGGCTTACGCAATGGTTAGCGGACTTCCGTACTTGAGGAATCAATATTTTTAATTATTCTTTTTGTTACAGGTGGGAATACCTTTGGGTCTGGTCATGTTTCAAAGCATTGGTGAACGTTTGAACAAATTTGCTTCTGTTGTTATACGACGTGCCAAACGCTATATGCATTGTAATCAAACAGAGGCTACCGAAATGAATTTAATGTTAGCAACGGGTATGCTTTCATCCATAATAATAACGACCGGCGCCGCTGTATTCTCACGCTACGAAGGATGGAGCTATTTCGATAGTTTCTATTACTGCTTTGTCACACTTACGACGATTGGCTTTGGCGACTATGTTGCCCTTCAAAACGATCACGCATTGGTTAATAAGCCAGGATATGTAGCGCTCAGTTTAGTTTTTATACTTTTCGGGCTAGCCGTAGTTGCTGCTAGTATTAATTTGCTTGTTTTGCGCTTTATGACAATGTAAAAGACGATTCATTTTAGAACATGAACTTGGAAGCAATAACAACTTATTGTCTTACAGGAATGCAGAAGATACGCGTCGGGAAGAATGTGAGGCACATAATAAGGCCACGAATCAACCCATGACTTTCAATGGAGAGTCATTTTATGTAAATGGAAAAATGATGGGAAGCTCCAATTGTCAGGAGTATGAAGAACAAACGTCAGTTTGCTCTTGTACATGTTTGGGTGGAACGCGCTGTGCCAATCATGAGATATTCATGGATCCTGACTATCATCCGAACGACATTATTACAAGCACTTTAAGTCTAAAACGGGCTTCTGTTTGATATTCTTTGAGATATTGGTCACTCCTTGAACGGGGCATAAAATTTGTGCATGTTTATAGGCAGACATGTTATTTTTTAAAGTTTTGTTTCGAATTGTAATAAATTAACAGTTGTTTCATATTAATATAAAAAGAATACTAAGGCTTAATAACATATTTCTGAGGAAATTTTTGGTAAGTGTATAGTTTCCGTTGCCCCTGGTAAGAAAATCACTTTTTTACTAAAAACGTACCTGAAATGCACGAATCTGGTTGAATTTTTGACCAAATCGCAATGGCTTGCGAGATATCGGCTCTTGAAATTTCCTCAATAATTTTTGAAATTGACCGAAACTACGGTAAAAATGTCCCCATTTTCCCTATTTCCGCCGCTGGAAAAAAAATATTTGATGACAATTGATCTTCAGCAAACCCCTCTTTGGTTCCCGACTTTGCTGTCTTTCGGGTATTTGTTCCCAGGGAAATTGAATCTTGGCAGTGGAGACATAGTGGAGACAAGAACCACAGAGAAAAACTGACAGCTATTTGCCAGCCAACCAGACAGCCATCCGACAAATATGCTAAGCCGGCAAGTGTTTAGTTTCCGTGGCCCGGGAAAGAAAATCGGGTACATTATGGATTTGGCATTAATGGGAGAATTCTCTCTAATGCCTTGAGAGACATTGAGTTGTCTAGGATAAGTGAACTTATCTATATGTTCGCCGATAGGTAGGCAAGAAATTTTCGCTTGATTTTATTCCGATCTTTTTGTTATCAGCTGATAAATGTGAATATACATTCTCGCTATGATCAGCTGTTTGATTTGTCAAGTGTCAATTCCGGAATTGTTAAGAAATGGTATGTTATGTCGTCGAGGTGTTCATCAGGGACAAAGACTAACAATTTCCGAATTACAGAAATGAAGAACTCACGTTTAAAATAATAATAATAATATTTTTATTTCAAGACGGATTTTAAATACAGATGTTTTCCTTAACAGCGAAATGCAACCGGCAAACACGATGGTTAGAGTTCAACTAGTTACTTAAAATTAATATTCTTACAGAACTAGCTGATTTTGCTCTACTGCAAGAATCAGATATTGTATCTTAATATGCCACCAAGAAAAAGCCAGATAAGCAAGTTAACAAGAACGAACTATTGTTTATGAGAAAAATGCAATAAGTTTATAATGGATCTAATTTAGTGTATGCTGATGCTGACGATGTATGAAATAAGTGAAGTATATGTTCGCGGTTGGAGATTTTATTTGTGATTTATGATTAAGATAAGAAAGCAAGTAAGTGATTTTGTCGGAGTCAGAAAATGCTGCGATTATCATAATCGAATAATTTGCTGACGTAACTAAAGCACGTCCTAGGCAAAGGAGAAGGAAGTATGTCGAGGTGCCTTATTCAAAGTGGAGGTGTTTGAGCAATCAAATCGATCCTCAAGAAAACTCTGTCGAAATCAACGCGCATTATATCGTTCCCGGCTGGGGTGGCGATCCGTCGTAGCCGCAGCCAACTAGTGAAACGTTCCGTGTCTGTTAGGCGGGAGCTTCGCTTCGACTTGCCACCGCTGCTGAAAACGCCCGAGCGAAGTGTCGTGGAGAAGTATGGAAAGCGTCTGGACATCAAGATGTTCTTTCAAATTCGGAAAAGGAATCAGAAAAGGAAGAACAACGTCAAATCGCCGAAGAAGAACGTCATGGACAGTCCGGCTCATAGCCAGGAAATCGTCACAAGTACTCCCATCAATTTTGTGGATGATGACTGTGACACAAAGTCGATTTGGGGTCGGCCGTGTGCGAGCAGTCAGCCCACCATACGACCCCTCCTTTTCGTCTCGTAGAGGTATCAGTGCGCCCGCTGTAAGGAACGCTATTCTAGCAATGGAGATCTTATGTTACACATGAAGGATAACTACGCTGGGCGTGCGTAACATACTTAACCCGCACTATCAGCGCAGACAGTGTGGCATCAAATTCTTCCGCAATAGTTGCCTGATTCGGCATTGTCGTTTTCAGCACACACCCGAAAGAGTGCGACTCTAGGGTGGATAGTCGGAGGTGAAACGTTGAATCCAAAGAAATTGTTGTAAGTTACCCGATCGAGACAAGTGAGGTGAGGCTTGGAAGTGGACACTTTGAGACGAGTTATCTATTAAACCAGATTTCGTTTTATTTCAGCGCCGAGCGATTGTTGGACTATTTTTATGATATTACATTCTAGGTAATACAGATTAAATTAAGGATAATGTATTCAATATGTATTAAATTATATAATTTTCGTATTTACGCACGCTTTTTATTTGTCGGGTTCAATACTCTTTAAGAGTGGATGTCAGGTATTGGTTTTTTTTCTAGAAATCGTTAGAGGCCGAATTTGTACCACCTGAGCGGATCATTGGCGAATATCAAAGCGGCTTTAGACCTGGCCGATCAGCTTTTTACGGTCAAGCAAATTCTGGAAAAGTGCGAAACAGGCGAAATCAAGCAAACAAGACTTCTTTCTCGGTCCTTCCAACAATGAAATCGAAGCATGTGAACAGAAATACAAAAAAGAAACCTTCATACGACCTACGCTATGCTACAGCTGCGAAACCAGGATCCTAACTCAACCCTCTGAAAACATACTAAACACATTTGAACGAAATGTCCTTCAGCGAGTCTTCGGAGTAGTTTCTGACCGAAATGGATGGCGCATCCTGTATAACCATGAGCTGAAAGTTTCGAGAATCATCAAACTACAACGATTTCAACGGGCGGAAAATGTACAGCGAATGGACGATAACTGCATGCCCTAACAAATACTAAAAGGATGTATCAACGGAGCAAGTCTGCGAGGGAGACTGAGAGATCGTTGGGAAGACTCGGTAGACGCTGTCGCCGATCAACTGCTAGGCTTCCAAAATTGGAGAACTCGGTCACTTGACCGGGATAATTATAGGGCAATGACCCAGCCGGCCATGTGAGCCGGTGTGACAAGAAAGGATCGCATCAAAAGTACCTACATCCGAGGCAGCTTGTTTGTTGAGCAACCGACCACTGAAATGTGAGAACTAGCAGCTGGCAAAACCGACTACTTATTAATTTTTGAATTTTAGGTTTAAAACACAGAAAGTCTAATCATTTATTCCGGCTACTTTTCCAATGGATAATTATAGGACAAGCACAATCTAAGTATTCTATAAGATCTATGTTTTAAATTCACAACAGCCACAGATAAAGCAATTTGGGTATAGTGTAAACGTAATATAAGATTCTGCAGATGGTCGGTTACGCAGAAAATTTTAATTTTGTAATTTATTACCTTCGTTTTCTAAAAAATATTTGGAATATTTCCTCTAATGGTCTAGTAAAGGTACAATGCCTTAAAATAGTTCAGTCGTCCCGTAACCATCAGCGACTGAGGAAGGAATTAAGTTATTGATACATAATTAACGGTCACTTACAATTGTTAATCGATCCTTTCCGCATAATATCTCCCAACTTCCTCAAGGAACTCCTTCGTTCTATCCAGCCCTTTCACTCTACATTGTTTAATGAACATATATTTCGCGAGGTATCCTGTGAAATCTTTCTTTTTCAGCCCGTATTTGGGCATATCTTCCTTGGTATGCCGCCACTCTGTCTCTATGGTATTTGTATGAGTCCCAGTCCCTGGATCGACAAAACACATGGAATGATTTACCGTTAGATGAAGGAAGCCTTCATCATCCAAACAGTTGTAGGCCTGCACAATAGATTTGGATATTTATATCTTAGATAAATTCGACAATATAATTCTTACTCTCCAGCAATCCGAATAAATTATTGTCCCAGGCTCAATGTATTTCTTTATGGCATCCAACAATGTTGCCTTATCCCGTTTGGCAACAGGTAGTAAAAACAGCGACCATCGTCGCGCTGGATCCCACCAAAAACCCATTGGCCCTCAACAGGACGGCCACGATGATATTTTTATCGTCCGAATTTCGATTCATCGATTTCTACAATTTTTCCGGGTCCTGCATGCAAAATTATTTAAAATACGTATTATATTATAATATATTAGTTATTAAATTACCGCCAATTTTAGAAGATTGATTTAATATAATCTCCTCAATAATTCGAAGGAATTTATGCCCCCATACAGTTGCCGTTGTATTATTAATGCACGTTTCATTGGATATCACTGTTAGTGATATATTCTGTATCCAGAGGTGCATAAATAACACTATTTTCTGCATGCTTAGCTGCGCTCCTTCAAAAAGCGTTCCTTTTCGAATACTTCGTCTACGAATATTATTGACATATTTTTTGTGATTCCAAAGAAAATAATTTTCACTTACGAAAACTGGCATCGTCTGGCAGTTCCGTCCATTTTATTTTTGCATTTCCACTCAAACCCGTCCTTTGTAGACTTGGGGAAGAGCATAATCATTGAATCGCATTTCGAGCAAGTTATTTCGGAATGCAAGAGATTCCATGCCTGCAGTTGTTGGATGCCATTGAGACATGGCGGAGCGTCCAAATTAGCTCCTCCAAACAACGACAACAAAAATTTCATATTAATGTTCTCTGTAAAAAAAATATATGAAGAAAAATGTGTTTACGGTTTAACTTCTTGAAACATTACACTTCCGAGAAAAATGGAAGATTTCACTAGCATTTAGACTTAGAGGCTGGCCACGTACCTACTGCCGTTACAGGGAACCCCCACGAAGAGGACTATGAAAGAGGGTTTCTGCCCACCTACACACACTCTATTTGTTAATCTTTCAAATGGCCTACTCAAGAAGAGTGCGAAATCAACTCAATTTAAAACCCACTATTGGTCCAAGACGCAGCCCACTATGTGTCGACCAGTGAACTCTGGGCGACAAATAGTGATTTGCGTCCTTGACTTAGTAGGGGGTTTTAAATTGAGATAAATTCGTATCCGGTTGAAACTCTCGGGGCCCTTTCACCATGGCTAGGTTCAGAAGGTATCGGTCAAGCACGGAGTATCATTGCTCACGCTCTTCTTCCTTCTACATGAGCGAAAATTGCGTCAAGCCCAAATTGCTTAACCGAGTGGTTGCGGAATCACTCGCGAGCAGTGTGTGTCATTGGATGGGTTCAGAAGTTACCGAGCATGACCGAGCGGTTCCGCAACAGCTCGGTAATGCAGTCTGTGCCTGCTGAATGCCACTCTCCTTGTCACATATAGGCCCGTTTTCTCAATGTCTGGTTAAAAATTAAACTCGAGATAAAATTTAACCTCCACCTGTCCACCGTGTAAAATTTGACAGATGGGTACGTTCAATGTCTGTTTAAATGGAGTTTAAATTTTAACCAGACATTGAGAAAATGGCCCATAGTACACTTTATACGCAAGTCAAGGAGAATGAAGAAGAAGAGTGTAAGCAGCGAGCAGAGATGGCAGAGATATATCCTACTCGGTGATCATGATCAACTGAGCAGAAGTTGCTCGGTACCTCCTGAACCCATCCAATTTGTTAATTTTGATCCCACCCAATGTCCAGTCAAACTGCCAGTTATCTAACCGGCGCCGGCGCATGGACGGTCCCTATTGTAATAAGACATGGCGAAATTGGACATTCGCAATAATCCATAGGCACACTTTCGGTTTAAACCGAATGTAGACATTCACTACGTTTAGACCGCGGGACTATCTTCGAGATTTAACTAAATCGATCTAACTCTCGACGATATAAACGTATCGATTTAGTTCGTTTTGGACTTGGCTTATCTCTACTTGCGATGCGGAACTGCACTAAAAAAATTGGGACTATGTCGCTGTCATCGCTAATGTTGACGTTGTTGTCGTTTTTTTTGTCCGGTATTTGTTTTGTTTGCAATTTCAGGAAAGCAGTGCGTGATCACGGGCAAGAAAAAGCCTTTTTCTGTCGTAAAATTTATATCCATCAAATTTATCTGTGCTTTCAACGGAGAAAGAAGAAGAAGAAGTACCTCTCCGTATGGTCGGTATAAACACTCCACCAACAAGTGCTAACACTAAAATGATTTAGTTAAATCGACTTTTAGTTCCACGGTCTAAACGTGGCCATTGGTTCGAGTTGCCGCCGTTACACCCAGAGCGAGCGAGGCGTGTATTAATGTTTGTACGATGGGGCATACGCGCATTTTCTTTGGGATGTATTCACGACCAAGTCTGATAAACGAATCGTCTTTATTCACAACGTTTAGACCGCGGGACTATCTTCGAGATCTAACTAAATCGATCTAACTTTCGACGATATAAACGTATCGATTTAGTTAGTTTTGGACTTGGTTTATCTCTACTTGCGATGCGGAACTGGACTAAAAAAATTGGGACTATGTCGCTGTTATCGCTAATGTTGACTCGGTGGTTGACGTTACCTTTGTTGTCTTTTTTTTTGTTCGGCGTTTGCTTTGTTTGCAATTTCAGGAAAGCAGTGCGTGATCACGGGCAGGAAAAAGTCTTTATCTGTCGTAAAATTTATATCTGTAAAATTTATCTGTGCTGTCAACGGAGAAAGAAGAAGAAGAAGTACCTCTCCGTATGGTCGGTATAAACACTCCACCAACAAGTACTAACACTAAAAATGATTTAGTTAAATCGCCTTTTAATTCCACGGTCTAAACGTGGCCATTGTTACGGTTTAAGCATTACATGAATGTTACAATCTATAGAGTGAAGTTAGTCGCCTTACAATTATACAATTCGGAACAAACGTAATGCAAATATACTACACTAAGGCGGAATTTTGCATACACAAAAAAAAAGGTAGACATAGATATGCTAGGACGAAAGGGATTCTGTTATATTTAGAACGAGTGAAGTGAGTGATCTAGGACCATTTATTGGAAGTCTCAACATCTTAAGGTCGCCACAGACGATCGAACCGAACCGTTCGTGACCACCATCCAACCACGTCATCTCCATAGAACGTGCGGAAAATTTTTTTCCTCATTTCCACCGTTCTATGAAGTTGACATGGTTCGATAGTGGTCACGAACGGTTCGGTTCGATCGTCTGTGGCGAGCTTTAAGTGCGAAATAATCCATGTAGGACTGTTCCTAATATCGGGATCCCGGTTTGGTACCGCTTTTTTTCAGTACTGGTACCAAAACTAAGAGTACCGGTATCTCAGTTTTTTTTAGTACCGGTATTGAGTACCGAGATCCCGGTATTATTAACCATGAGCCGTTTTTTTTCAGTACCGGTACTGAGTACAGTGATCCCGCTATTTGAGTACCGGTACTGAGTACCGGGATCCCGGTATTATAAACCATGAGTCGGTTTTTTCAGTACCGGTACTGAGTATATTTGAGGTTGCCTACCCCAGAATGACCACCCTGTTTCATGAGGAAATACTCGTCCGATCGGGCTGGTTCGAACTACAAGGTAAATTATAGGCCCCTCAGACGGTCAATATTTTGTTCAATATTTTGTACAAGAATTTGGCGACAAATTTTTCAAATATTGCACGTCTGAGGGCATTTATTGTTCAATAAAATGAGTGTTCAAAATATTGAACGCTCGGCAATGATTTTCAAGTGGCTTTGAAATTTATTGCGGACCTTTCAATATTTTGCGAAGAAATGCACGTGTGAGGGTTTTCGGCAAAAATGTGTGTTGAGTTGTAGTTGTAGGGTCTGTTCGTATGATGTTTATATCGATGCGAATTTAAATAAATTGCTGTCTCCCAAGTTCGGATGAATTGGTATAATTAATAAGTAAAATATTAAAAATAAACTTTATGCATCGACATTTTAAAAATTATATTAGTTAAAACATCGATGTCCGGTGATTGTTAGGCGACCATCGTGGACTACAATTTGGGTGTATTTCATGGGGTTGCGAACTCTGGATCACCGACTGGCGACAAGGCATACGCCACAATTGCCGAATATAGCACCAATATTTTGTTCAAAAATTTGAACAAAATATTGAATAATAATTTGCCGTCGTGTGAGGGGTCCACGGCGTTCAATATTTTGTTAAAAAATTTGTCGTCAAATTTTTGTACAAAATATTGCACCGTCTGAGGGCCCTATTAGGGTCCTGTTCCAACGCAATAATTGCGCAGCGCCACGTACGCTAAACGGCAATGACCACTTCCGATAACTCGAAGACGACATTCTGGAATACATACTCGTATGTTTACGTCATTTCCGGTCCATCAATGTCCATAGTATTCAATTCCAATTGGTTCCCTATGAACATTTTCAATGTTAAAACCTGAAGACTCGGTGCAAAACCTTCACTTCAAGCAATGAACGAGTCTTTTTTTTATGGAATCCCGGGTATTTGAATAACAGATACTGAAAAAAGCATGTACTAAAATAAAATGAACAGGTAAGTACTCAAATTCCGGGATCCAGGTACTCAGTACCGGTACTGAAAAATCCGGCTCATGGAAATACCAGTACCGAAAAAACCGGTACTAGCACCGTTACTGAACGAATACCTGTGAGTACCGGGATACTGCTTATGGTACCGGTATTTCAAAATACCTAGTACCGGTAGTGAAATCTCAGTACCAGACAGGCCTAAATCCATGCATGTACACTTTGTGAAATACCGAGGATTGTGAGTCAACCGTGACTTGTGTGGACTCCGCTCGCTCCACGCCTTAATGGTCACAACCCTGAATATCGCACAACCGCGAACGCTCGCTTTGATCACTCTGGCTACAACTGTCTCTTGTGTAGGCTCCGCTCGCTACGGCCGCTTCGTAGCTTAAGGGGTTGCAACCCTCAGTATACCACCCTCAAACCCTTAGCTTTGCTCGTAAACTAGGAATGTACCATTTTCTCTGTCATTTGAATCTTCGTAACTTTTGCCTTAATGTCGCTACACATGAACAGGCACAACCAGGACCGAACTTCCACCGAACCGTCAATTTCACAGAACGGTGGAAATGAGGGAAATTTTTTTCCGCACGTTCTATGAAATTGATGGTTCGATGGAAGTTCGGTCGTGGTTGTGCTCGTTCATGTGTGGCGACTTTAAGGTTCCTTTGTCGGCCCATAACACTTAGAAAATATTTCGCCTTCTTACGACGAAAATTCTTTTCATGAGAGTGAAACGTTTGCTCAAAGACCACTTTTTCTTCGTCCGGGAAGCATAATCAGTACGTCCCCGACCTGGGGAAGAAAATCAATCGGTTTCTTACCGCAAAATGGGCCAAAAAAACCGTATCGATCTCGTCACTTTGAGGGGACGAGACCGCATCAGGTTTTGAGCGCATTTTTCGTCGAAAATGGGAACCGTGTTAAGGACATCACAAGCCAGTTCACTTTAGGAACTACAAATACCCCATATGTTGCTTCTTCTTTTCACCTAAAGCGGAAACGCAGTCTGAAGCTTAACTCAAGAAATTTCAACTTTAGGAATTACAAATCACCCATCTGTATTGTCTAGGTTTGTTAGTCACTAAAAACACCTCTAGATTTGGTCACTGGCTTGGGGACGAACTGGAGAGGGTTTCCGAATTGCGCGTCCGGGAAGGCCATCAAATTTGTCAAATCTATTGATCGAGCCGCTCTAAATCGTGTTTGTGCTGAAACAACATACCGAGCACCTGTTCACCATCGTATCCATATAAGTGTGTGTGAAGGGGTGGGGCTCCCGTGGAGAAGGGTGACACCCTTGCTATTACTCGAAAAAAAAAAATGTTCTGGGTTGGGGGGGGGGGGGGGGGGGGGGTGGCGTGGAGAAGGGTGACACCCTTGCTATTACTCGAAAAAAAAATGTTCAATACTTACTATTCATGTTCCTGTAAATTAAAACACAAGATCAAAAATTCAATTAACGCATAAATCTCGGCGATGGTACGATTCAAGACCGAGCTGCTCGCAGAAGAAAGCTGAGATTATAACCGCTAGAATGGGCGAAGTGCCAACACCACAGGCAGAGCAACGCGAAGCCGCAGAGTGGTATGAAATAGCAAGGAAGAGGATCAAAAATTCAATTAAACGGTAGTCCAAACGGCTACAATTCAAATCCAGTTTTACTGTTTTGCATATTTACTGGCGAGCCCATTCCTATTCCTGTTTCGCGCAACCAGTGGAAACTATGTAATCTCTCTTTTTAGTACCTACTCCCATCTAGCGGTTTTTAAGCAACAATCAAATTCAGGCTCACTGTGACAGATACAAATTGAGTTGCCGCCGTGGGAAAGACGATTCCGCATTTAATAATCCACAAGAAATTTTTGGAAAAAACAGTAAAATATTGTCGTGAATCAGCAGTATCTTGTGTCGGTTCCGTTCATTGCGCCAGCTCCACGATCAAAATGTTGCTATCCTGACAAATAAATCAAAAACGCTCGTTCCGTATATAAAGGCGGCAGCCCAGTATGGGATATCAAAGTTCGAAATAAAATCAGCTGATAACAAAAAAATCGAAATAAAATCAAGCGAAAATTTCTTGCCTACCTATCGGCGAACATATACACAAATTCATTTATCCTAGACAACAAATTCACTTATCCTAGACAACTCAGTCTTTCCCACTATTCTCCTATTAATGCCAAATCCATAATGTACCCTGTCAGTTTTGAATGTGGTTCTTGTCTCCACTATGCCTCCACTGCCAAGATTCACTTTCCCTGGGAACAAATACCCGAAAGACAGCAAAGTCCGAAACCGAAGAGGTGTTTGCCGAAGATCAATTGTCCGCAGACCATAGAGAATAACTATGGAGGAGCAATCCGCATATACTCAACACTAAACTACTTGAAGCAATTCCAGTCGTAAAAAGTAAACAGAGAGACACACGCCCTCCACTGCGCAACACCCGCGCAGTCTATATAAAAGCACAGGAAGCACGCAAGATGTCATCCCCTCTCCTACTTTTCCAGTTGGAACAATAACATTCCAGTCTGTCTCTCTGCCGCGGAACACCCGCTCGGTCCATATAGAGCAAAAGAGATGTCAAATTTCCATCCCCCTTCCTACTTCCTCACTTGTGCCGAATTACTTCGTTTCTCTCGCTCTTTTTCATTTCCTCTTATACTCTCTCTTCAAAGCCGCAGACATTTATTTTCCATCGGCGGAAATAAGGAAGAAGGGGACATTTTTCCCGTAGTTTCGGTCAATTTTAACAATTATTGAGGAAACTTTAAGAGCCGATATCTCGCAAACCATTGCGATTTGGTCAAAAATTCCACCAGATTCGTGCATTTCAGGTACGTTTTAGTAAAAAAGTGATTTTCTTTCCCGGGGCCACGGAAACTAAACACTTGCCTCAGTCTAAATAAAGCTGTTTTCTGATTATATGTAAAACCTCCGTGTTCTAATTCGATCGTTACCCGAGTCAGTCGCTACATAATTGGTGACCCCGTCAGAAAAGAACAAATCGAACCAGTTAAAATGTCGAATTCCGACGAAGAGCAACCGATTCAACCTCAAAATCCCCGGACGACGAAATTTGGTTCGAACCGAAAGCAGATATGGTAATGGCCGTTGCCGCCGTAAAATTACCCCCCTTCTGGAAGGAAAATCCTGCGTTGTGGTTCGATCAAATCGAAGCGATTTTTGCGGTTTCAAATATATCGAGCGACGCCTCCCGATTTCGGCATGTAGTCGCGAACTTGGATCCGTCCATCCTCCCGTACGTTGCAGCTGTCATCCGCAACCCGCCACAGAATGAAAAAGACGCGGCTATAAAGGCAAAAATCATAACCCTCTTTGCCGAAAGCGACGAGGACAACCTACGTAAACTATTAAACGGCGATCTGAAAGAAGAAAAGCCATCTCTCATCTTGGAAAAGATGAGATACCTTTCCGGTAACGCATGCACCGACGAGATGCTCCGACACATGTTTCTGCGCCAGTTGCCATCCAGAACGCAAGAAATATTAATGCTTAGCGGCACAACCGGTTTAAACGAATTGGCGAAACAGGCAGATCGACTAGCGACCATCATCCCGAGTCTCGAAAACGCTGTCACCGTGACGGACACACCCTCCGACGACCATTCGGAGAACGCAAACTCAGACCGCGATCGAATAGCCCAGCTGGAAAACACCATCGACGCAATATCGAAGCATCTCAAACTCGGAAACGAGCAGCCGAGATCGTCAGGAAATCGTAATAATGAAATCATCTGTTATTTTCATCGACGTTTTGGTGCATCCGCACGAAAATGTGAAGGAAATTGTCGTTTCAGACGCGTAAAACAGCCGGGAAGCCAGCGACCGGGAAACGAGCCCGGCGGTCATTAGAGGCGGTAAGCGACAGTCGGCATTACACAAACCGCTTATACGTCACTGATGCTAAAACAAAAATTCGGTATCTTATCGACACAGGGGCCGAAGTAAAATATCAGTGATGCCACGAACAGCTTGTCGAGGCCCATTCAGCGCATCATCACTGCGGCTTTACACAGCAAATTCGACGCCAATTACAACGTATGGCACGCGAGATTTACGTATTGACCTCGGACTCGGTCGCGATCTCCCATGGGATTTCCACGTGGCGGACGTCTGCAAACCGATCATCGGGGCAGATTTTTTAGCTCACCACGGAATAGTAGTTGACGTTCGAAAAAGGAAAGTCATAGACGGAACGACAAACACGAAGATACGGGCAAGGGTTCGTCTAACAGCTGCCAACGTTTTGGCATTCGTCATGAGAGCATTTTTCGTAACATGCTATCCGAATTCCCAAGTCTCGTGTCGGACGAGAAGCGCCTTACCGAAATAAAACACAGCACGGTACATCACATAGAGACAAAAGGACCTCCGGTCGCAGAGCCACCACGTCGATTATCGCCCGAAAAACTCCAAATCGCAAAACAGGAGTTCGAAAGAATGCTCAAAGAGGGAATTTGCAGACCGTCCCGTAGCCAATACGCGAGCCCGCTGCACATGGCACCGAAGAAAACGGCAGGCGAATGGCGACCGTGCGGCGACTACCGCCAGTTGAACGCAGCCACCATCCCCGACCAGTCACCTGTGCCGCACATACATGATACGCTATGGGTAGATGGTTCGAAAATTTTCACCACACTAGACTTGAAAAGAGCGTATTACCAAATTCCAGTAAACGAGCGCGACATAGGGAAAATGGCCATTACAACTCCCTTCGGACTGTTTGAATTCACGAGAATGACATTCGGGCTGCGAAACGCTGGCCAGACTTTCCAGAGGTTCATGAACCAAGTCTTGGAGGGGTTGCATTTCGCGAAATGTTATATCAACTACATTTTAATATATTCTAAAGACGAAAATGAACATTTGCAACACGTGCGAAACGTTTTCCAGCGTCTACAGGAACATGGGTTGACCATAAACGAGTCGAAATGCAAATTTTGAAAGGATTCCGTAGAATACCTAGGCCATAAAGTATCATCCTTGGGCGTAACACCGCTGCCAAATAAAGTCCAAACGATCCGCAGCATGCGGCAACCACTGTAACGATCTGATTCTCTGGAGGCGAATAACGTCATTTCCCATAGGAAATGACCGAGTCAAGCAGAGCGGCACCTGCTGGCGGGCTGCTCAGTTTGGGAGAGGGATGGTTGGTCGGGGTTGTGTCTCCGCTGACTCGTCAGATCAATACGAACTATATCAGGTGCAAAGCAAAAAAAAAAAACAGGGGAACTAGGGGTGGACACAATCCACACACTTCCACATTCGTCGGTCTTGCCAAACGTGTCGTGTACACTTCTGACCGAAAGTTCAGCGATGCTGCTACTGATGACACTTATCTATTTTATATATATTTTTTTTTTTTTTTTTTTCTTCGTTTTCTCTTTGTCAGAAGTGCCTAGTTCCCCGATGTTTATCACGGCATTCCCACCACGAATAGCGCGCGTTTATGGCATTATGGCATTATGGCTGGTAACAGCCGCCGTAGCCCAAAGAGTGCATAGAGGGAAGGGTCAGACAGGCATCGTACCACAAAATTAGCACGGCATGAGGTCGAATACAATCATATATATTTTTCAAGAAAACGGAAGAAGCTGAACACACGTAATTATTTCAGGAATGTGTAGTACTTAAATAATTATATATAAATATAACAATATCCATATATAACTATTACAAATTAATTAAATTATTACTTTTAGAATTTAATATAAATATTACTTTTCGAATTTGATATAAATATTAACTTAGGAATTTAATATAAAATTCAACTTAGGAATTTAATATAAACTTCAACAAAATCTCGCGCACCTCACTATTGCTAACTCATATGCCACAAAAATATAATGAATAATTAATTGCGTTTCATTTTTTTTTTTTGTTTTACTCACGGTTTCCTTTTGTGTTTTGATTCGCGAATCCGGTGGCGGCCGCTACGGGATGAGGGTGTACTTTGTTCGTTGCTGCACATGTGAGGTTTCGCGAGGAATTTTGCCTTTTTTTTTTTTTCTAAAGCTTCTTGTATGATATGAACACAAATTGCCACAAAACACTTAACCTATACAACACGACACATATATGCATAACATGTATTTAAGGCGTCGGCAGCGTTGATAATAAAATCGGCACCGCTTCGTGGCGCACAACCATAGAACACCAAAAGAACGCAGGCAATGATCTTCTTCTTCGTTATACAAAAGCACGGGTGGGAGGCAAAACAACTGGCCCGGGCTCCTATGGCGTTGGCCTCCTCATACTCCTGGTTAAAGCTCAGGGCACAGCCAGACGTCATGGGCCCCCAAATTTTTCGGGCACCAGTTCACTTCACCGCCTACGCCACCCGTTGCCACCGAAGGTCTAAAAATGTGAATGCACAAAAAAAAAGGCGGGTAAGGCACTGATCTACTTTTGTTTTCCTTTTTTTTTTTTTTTGTTAACTTTTGGTCGAAATTACCTTTGAAATATATATATATATATATATTTGAGTTTTCCGTTACGCACCACTGCCTCTCTAACCGCACTCTTCACTAACACGGTGGAGCGAGGGTGATCCTATGTCCAGCGCAGCCCTTGCCGATCCTAGCTGCAGTAAATTCCGCACTTTTTTTTTTTTTTTTAATTTTTCTTAATTTTTCCAGGCGGTGTGGGCGTCGCTGTGTCGCCACCGGGATACGCTGCTGGTTCTAAAAAAAAACCAACTACGTTCGAAAGAAAATTTTAAATTTATCTTTTTTTTTTCCTGGTGGGGCTATTTAAACTGATTATTAAACTCACTTTCAATAATTTAACTTCGAATTTCTTTTTGTTTCAGCCTCTGCAGGTCTCCACAGGACTGCACGCCTTCACTGTGTATCTACGAAGAACACGCGGTTCGGCAAAATTTCTTGTGGCCCCTCTGCCGGAAACGCCTATGTAAGCAGGGGGGTAAAAATCTCCACTTACATTCAGTGCCACGAATCGCCACAAAAATTTCCCTTACCGAACGCATCCCTCAAGTTCGAAAGGGAATTAATGTGTCATCTGGTACGTTTTTTTCGGACGGCGCTGTCACCCTTATCGGTCGGTTGTCAATTAGTTGACAACTGTGTGTTTACATTTGTGAACCTGCTGAGGGAAACGGAACCGCCAAGACAACATTCATTTGTATGTTGGCCGGGAATTTGGAACCGGACGAGGGTGCTGGCGCTATTCCAACGTTGGAAATTTCTTACACCCGCAGGAAAATTTCACCCAAAAGGCAGAACCATGTCCGACATTTGCTTCACGACAGAATTCGTGATGCCTACGTGCACCCGCAATTCGTTACGGAGGTAATGAAACCGATAAAAATCGAGGAAATCATGGGCCAAGAAGTGCAGAATCCGTCAGTAGGAGAATTGCAGCACGTCACTTTGGTGCTTAGTTTAGGAGAACCCCGATGAACCCTGTGCCCAAAAAAAAATTCGGAGGTGACAAGTGGCAGGTAATTTCTTTGCCTTTTCCTACATGACATTTAAATGCCAAAATGCCTTTTTTTTTTTTTTTTATTATTAATTCCGCTTTGTGGGTGTATATGCTTTCTGGCATGGTGGCCTGTGCCAACTTATTCATGTCACCATTCAGAAACCATACTTGACACCTCGGGGCTCTAACGTCATGACAATAGGCAAAAAAAAAACTAAATTATTACAGGGCAGCATCTTTGGTCCACCCATGGTTGGTCGAAAGATGCTGAGGGTCATCTGCGAATATCTTTGGCATGATATTTGCCCAAAACTTTGCCTTTCAGATCCGAAAGCAGGTAGCACGTCGTGCCAATCCTTTCGACGATCTGAGCTGGTAGGAACTTCTTATCTAATTTGGAGTTGTAATGCTTGGAGAAATCGCTCTGGGAAAAATTTCGCCGGTATACAATATCTCCCGGCTTAAAATCGACAGGTCTGGAGCGAAGATTATATGTGCGCATATTGCTTTGGTAGGCCTCTTTGATTTTCTCTTGTGCTTTACTACGAATCAATTCGGTCTTGGTATGTGGTTTCACGTCTGCCGTTGGATCCATTATTAAATTTATGTTACGCAAAAGTTCATAAGAGCCCCCATTCATAACCATGTTCTGTCCAAAAACCATGAAATACGGTGAGAATCCGGTGACGGAATGGTTCGCAGAGCGGAGAGCACTACAAATGGCTGATATTTTTGCATCCCAATCCCTCTGATCGGGTTGAATGTACGATCGGATAGCTGCTACTAACGAGCGATTTACCCTTTCCGATGCATTGGCTTGGGGAGAGTATATTGCTGTTAGCTGGTGTTTGATTCCGTACAGATCCAGAAGGGATTGAAACAGTGCTGATTTAAACTGGACCCCATTGTCAGATATTATGGTCTCCGGTACGCCAAACAAGTGGAACACGTTCTTTTCCAAAAAGGCTACGAGTAGTTTGGCGCTGAACTTGCGAACAGGCTCGACTAAAACGAACTTGGACAAATGATCCAACACCACGATCGCTCCAATATTTCCAATTCGCGAACGGGGATACGGTCCGATAAAGTCGATGTATAGGCGCTGGAATATGCGATCTGGGATGACAGCTTTACCCATGGGTGGTCGTAGGATTTGATTTGGCGCTTTTGTCTCCTTACAAGTGATGCACGCATTAACATAGGCTTTGACATCTACTGCCATCTTCGGCCAATAATACAATAGTCTTAGGCGTTTCAAGGTTTTAGCGAAGCCGCCATGTGCGCAGAGAGGGTGGTCATGCGCGCGTACAATCACTGTTGACGTCAGCTCCTCAGGGATCCATAATTTCCATGAGTTTTCTTCTTGGGTTTCATCACCAGTCGCATACTCCGAGCGCCGATACACGAACCCATCGACAACTCGCAAGTCAGGCAACCGATGTTGATTCGATTGTATTTTCGCTATTAATGCGAGATAGGAATCTGCCTTGAAGTGAGGTGACTGCAAGTCTAACTCAAGAGTGGGATCCAAGCAGGCCAAAGAGCTGATACAATCCATCGAATTCATTCGAGAAAGCGCATCTGGGACTATATTCTGACTGCCCCGACGATGTTTAATAGTAAAGTCGAAACCTTGAAGTTTCAGAGCCCACCTCGCAAGTCTGCCATGTAAGTCCGTTTGAGCCATCAACCATTTCAATGAGGCATGGTCGGTAATAACTTCAAATTTGTGACCCTCAACGTAAGCCCTGAATTTCTTGATCGCCAGTACCGCCGCAAGACACTCTTGCTCGGAAACAGAGTACTTACGCTGGGCTGCGTTGAGCTTTTGGGACATAAACGCGACTGGTAGTTCTGCACCATCTTCGTTGGTTTGAACTAACACTGCTCCAATACCAGTCTGACTGGCATCGCACTGAATCGAAAATGGCTGGTCAAAGTTAGGGCTTTGCAGAACAGGCGCAGAAATCAGCCTTGCCTTTAAACTCTCAAAAGATTTACGTCCTTCCTCTGTCCAGGTGAATACTCGTTTCTTTTGCAGCATGTCCGTCAACGGTGCAGACAAAGCAGCAAAGTTATCGATAAAGCGACGGTACCACCCGCACATGCCTAAAAATCTCCGGAGTGACTTAACGGATGTCGGTAACGGAAAATCCGCGATACATTGTACCTTATCGGGGTCAGTTTGAATAGTGCCATTTCCAATCAAGTGTCCTAAATAACGAACTTGCTTCACGAAAAATTTGCTCTTCTCAATGTTCAAAGTCAAACCGGCCTTGCGGAAACAAAGAGCGACTTCCTGGAGAAGCAACAAATGCTCCTCGAATGTCTCCGTTATTAATAGAAGATCATCCAAGTAGATGAAGACCTGATGCCTCAAATGTGCTGGAATAACTCGGTCCATTAGCCTCTGCATGGTCTGAGGAGCATTGCACAATCCGAACGGCATAGTTACGAATTGGTACAATGGCCGACCTGGAACCGTGAAGGCCGTCTTCTCCTTTGACTCTTGATCGAGAGGTATTTGCCAAAAGGCGTCTTTTAAGTCGAGACTCGATATGAATTCAGCCTTTGGGAGTCGACTTAGGATACCGTCAATCAAGGGTAAAGGATAAGCGTCCTTAACAGTGACGTCGTTCACTTTCCGAGCATCCAGACACATTCGGACTTTTCCGGGCTTCACTACAAGGGTGACAGGCGAAGACCAAGGACTGGTCGACTCCTCAATTACACCCATCGCAAGCATCCTGTCAATTTCTGCATAGAGGAGCTTTTCGATGGCGGGAGAGACTGCAAAGTGTCTCTGCTTAATAGGCTTGCTGCCTCCGACATCGATGACGTGTTGCACAAGGCTTGTACGTCCTAAGCCCTCCGCAGAAAAAGAAGGATACATTGCAATGACTGTATTGAGTCTTGCCTCTTGTTCTGGAGTGAGAAGGTGATTGTTGGGGTCAAGGGCTCTTTGTTCCGAAGACAGGTTTGATGCACAGAGAGAAGATACAAATAAATCGGAAGCCAGTCCGAACAGACGAATAAAATCAACGCCTAAGTACAGGTTCTGACTTAAGGATGGCATTATTAGCAGCCATAATTTTAGAGTTTTACCGCGAAAAGTGACGTCAGCCAACACTCTCCCTACTGCCGAGTGTGAGGAACCATCAGCGGTTGCCACGCTAAGACAGAACTTTTCGTATGGTTGTTGCTGATTTTGAAGAAATTGCCTGGCCAGATCTCCTGCCATGCAACTAATACTAGCTCCTGAGTCTATCAGACCAGAAACTGTACTGCCAAACAGTAATACTTCACCATAAGGCCTCACATCATGGCTAGGTGGAGTACCACAAATAGCCGAGCAATAAAGTTTTCGGTTTTGTCTGACCTTTTTCCAAAAATTCCTTAACTTCATAGTGGACCTTTTTGGTCGCCGGGAGAAATCAGAATTGCCATAAAAAATGCGATCACGTGCGATCTTATATTCTTGCCAACGTACGTGAAGTGGCTTGAAACTGTAGTGGACTGAATGGTTTATTAGGGATGACATAGCAGTTTTTGTGTTTTGTTCCGAAGAGCGAATCGGAGTTGTCGCAGATTTTTGCATGATTTTGGGTGCCGAAGCACTTGCTGAGGAGGATGGTAATACGACAGGGGTCATCATAACAGGTGAATTTATAGTAGAAGCTGGAACTTGAGAGACAATAGTGTCTACTGGCGGGCTCCCGAGTGTTGTAAAGGTGGTTTCGCTTTCCCGTTTTTTGACGCACTATTGCATTTTTCGCACTGTGGCTTATACGTGTTGGGTGTACCACAGCCGTAACAAAATATCGTCCGAGGGCCGCTACAAACATCGTACCGGTGTCCCAACTCTCGACAATTCCAACATTGTGTCTTTACGTTGATAGCCGCCACAGCCTCTGCATCGAACTCCAACCCTTGTTGATCCTCACTTAGCTCTGAGATATTTCTTCTAACTGGTGGACCCCGAAGAAGTTGAGTTTGAGAAGTCGTTTCGGCCTCCAAACTTTCCCAACAATACACAAACTCGCGTAACTGCCGTATTGTTACTATTGGTAAATAAAGGATATCGCGGCGTATTTCTAGTCTTAAGTTGCGTTTTAGAATTTCAACCAGCTCCCATTCTGGCAACGTGCGCGTGAGCCGGTCTACTAATTCCAGGACTCTTTCGTGAAACATATCAAAAGACTCGGAACTTCCTTGCTTACGATTACGGATCAACTCCAAAAGATCATAGTCTGATAATCTCTCTTGAAATTGATCGCGTAAAGCGTTAGCAAAGGTGTTCCAGTCAACATGTCCAACTCCCCGATGGAACCGCCAAAACCAATTAGCCGCCTTTCCCGTAAGCAACGCATGTAAATGGTTAGTAACCAATTCCAATTCTCCGTTAAGAGTTAGTGAAGCCAAAGTTCTTATCTGGTATAAAAACTTTTCTACCGGTAGGAAAGCATCTTCCCCGCTGAATCGAAGATTCCAGCCAGTAATAATTTTCGCTATGCGATCGTCAGGATAACTGGGCATTCCAGCACGTCGCGTAATCCTTGGATTCGCCTGCGCTCTCGTCTCCCAAAGAGGATGTTGGTGGTAATTCGGAGGATTATTGAACGGTGGATTTGCCTGCGCTCTCATCTCCGAAAAAGGATGTTGATTGTATGTCGGAAGATTGTTAGACAGTAGAGGTTGACTGAATGCGGGCATTGTCAATGGCTCGTGTAAACTAGACCCAGTTCGACTATCCGTAGGCAAAGTTGGAACGGACGTATTTCTCGAACGGTAGTTTACTGGTAAGGTAGCCAATTGATGAGTTAAAACTTCAGTCACCATCGCTTGTAAAGAGGTCCTAAATTCCGCACTCGAAATAAATTCACGAGACAATCCCCGTGAATCTTGAGATTCTTGACCTGGTGGGTCAACTGCGGGAAGTCCTACGGACGGCTGAACATAGCCTGGAGCTAAAGATGATGCCTGCTCATGAGATGAGACGTGATGTTGACTGCCACCCGAACCAGTATCTTTTGAAAAAGAAGTTAATGTCTGGCCCTTCGCTTGTGACCGCGTTACCGGACCCAGATTACGTGGGACGGCACCTTGTCTTGAGGTAGCCACTTCAACAGATTCTGCCTCTTTTAAATGTGACGTGGTTTCACCAACAGCTGTCAATGAAGCTGCGCCTACATCCTGCTGTCTTTTCTTTAAATAAAATACCGACAGACGACCCGGATCGCAAGAGCATCTGCACAGGGGGCAATTTAAAGTTTTCGTCAGCCAAGTGTTTAAACAATCATTATGAAACACATGGGCGCACTGTGTGATCACAGCTTGGTCCGTGGCGAGGAAATCAGTGCTGCAAATCGAGCAGCTGGTAAAATCATCGTGCTCTATGCTCATAAGGTTTTCCGAACTACGCCGTACTGCCATTTTATCGAAATGTTAGGTAAATATATGTATAAACGAAAAACAAAACGTGAATGATACTAAACGTGACCGATACTAAACGTGAACGATACTAAACGAAACGATGCCATTTGTCTTTGTCACCTACCCTATGCATTGATGAATATAAGCCAATATCGGGTGGGAACAATTTAAGGAAAAAAAAATGAGATCATTGCATCTCTCATTAGCAAAAACAGAAACGTAAGGAAATAATCAGGCGAAGCTACTCGTGCATTTCTTCGTCCGAGAAGGGTCGAGATGCGGCGACAACACCACCAGCATTTCGCAATTCCCAGCCATCTGAAGAGAATGAGTGCGAACAACCTGTTCCAATTACTCCTTCGATTAAGACCTAGACAGGAGAACATTTGTGACAAAAAGGCGAGGAAAAATCACCTACAGCAAACATAAGTGAGCTTTTGAGTAAACCCAAAAAGACTCAATTCCTATGTTGACTAGGAGCATCCATCGCATGGTACTACTACCATAAACACACACACACACAAATGTTCCTGTATTCAAAGAAAATTAAGCGAAATAAACTAGGAGAGAAGTAGTCCGAAACATCCCCTGCCCATACAAATGCGTTAAGCACAAAAAAAAGTAAGTACCATCGTACTCAACATTTGGAAAGCTTCGGAAGTGGGGCTTAATATATTACTCAAGCTGGTTGCGAGTAAAAGAAACGGTTTGTTCCTCTTTTCGGGCCCCACGTTGGGCGCCATTTATGTAACGATCTGATTCTCTGGAGGCGAATAACGTCATTTCCCATAGGAAATGACCGAGTCAAGCAGAGCGGCACCTGCTGGCGGGCTGCTCAGTTTGGGAGAGGGATGGTTGGTCGGGGTTGTGTCTCCGCTGACTCGTCAGATCAATACGAACTATATCAGGTGCAAAGCAAAAAAAAAAAACAGGGGAACTAGGGGTGGACACAATCCACACACTTCCACATTCGTCGGTCTTGCCAAACGTGTCGTGTACACTTCTGACCGAAAGTTCAGCGATGCTGCTACTGATGACACTTATCTATTTTATATATATTTTTTTTTTTTTTTTTTTCTTCGTTTTCTCTTTGTCAGAAGTGCCTAGTTCCCCGATGTTTATCACGGCATTCCCACCACGAATAGCGCGCGTTTATGGCATTATGGCATTATGGCTGGTAACAGCCGCCGTAGCCCAAAGAGTGCATAGAGGGAAGGGTCAGACAGGCATCGTACCACAAAATTAGCACGGCATGAGGTCGAATACAATCATATATATTTTTCAAGAAAACGGAAGAAGCTGAACACACGTAATTATTTCAGGAATGTGTAGTACTTAAATAATTATATATAAATATAACAATATCCATATATAACTATTACAAATTAATTAAATTATTACTTTTAGAATTTAATATAAATATTACTTTTCGAATTTGATATAAATATTAACTTAGGAATTTAATATAAAATTCAACTTAGGAATTTAATATAAACTTCAACAAAATCTCGCGCACCTCACTATTGCTAACTCATATGCCACAAAAATATAATGAATAATTAATTGCGTTTCATTTTTTTTTTTTGTTTTACTCACGGTTTCCTTTTGTGTTTTGATTCGCGAATCCGGTGGCGGCCGCTACGGGATGAGGGTGTACTTTGTTCGTTGCTGCACATGTGAGGTTTCGCGAGGAATTTTGCCTTTTTTTTTTTTTCTAAAGCTTCTTGTATGATATGAACACAAATTGCCACAAAACACTTAACCTATACAACACGACACATATATGCATAACATGTATTTAAGGCGTCGGCAGCGTTGATAATAAAATCGGCACCGCTTCGTGGCGCACAACCATAGAACACCAAAAGAACGCAGGCAATGATCTTCTTCTTCGTTATACAAAAGCACGGGTGGGAGGCAAAACAACTGGCCCGGGCTCCTATGGCGTTGGCCTCCTCATACTCCTGGTTAAAGCTCAGGGCACAGCCAGACGTCATGGGCCCCCAAATTTTTCGGGCACCAGTTCACTTCACCGCCTACGCCACCCGTTGCCACCGAAGGTCTAAAAATGTGAATGCACAAAAAAAAAGGCGGGTAAGGCACTGATCTACTTTTGTTTTCCTTTTTTTTTTTTTTTGTTAACTTTTGGTCGAAATTACCTTTGAAATATATATATATATATATATTTGAGTTTTCCGTTACGCACCACTGCCTCTCTAACCGCACTCTTCACTAACACGGTGGAGCGAGGGTGATCCTATGTCCAGCGCAGCCCTTGCCGATCCTAGCTGCAGTAAATTCCGCACTTTTTTTTTTTTTTTTAATTTTTCTTAATTTTTCCAGGCGGTGTGGGCGTCGCTGTGTCGCCACCGGGATACGCTGCTGGTTCTAAAAAAAAACCAACTACGTTCGAAAGAAAATTTTAAATTTATCTTTTTTTTTTCCTGGTGGGGCTATTTAAACTGATTATTAAACTCACTTTCAATAATTTAACTTCGAATTTCTTTTTGTTTCAGCCTCTGCAGGTCTCCACAGGACTGCACGCCTTCACTGTGTATCTACGAAGAACACGCGGTTCGGCAAAATTTCTTGTGGCCCCTCTGCCGGAAACGCCTATGTAAGCAGGGGGGTAAAAATCTCCACTTACATTCAGTGCCACGAATCGCCACAAAAATTTCCCTTACCGAACGCATCCCTCAAGTTCGAAAGGGAATTAATGTGTCATCTGGTACGTTTTTTTCGGACGGCGCTGTCACCCTTATCGGTCGGTTGTCAATTAGTTGACAACTGTGTGTTTACATTTGTGAACCTGCTGAGGGAAACGGAACCGCCAAGACAACATTCATTTGTATGTTGGCCGGGAATTTGGAACCGGACGAGGGTGCTGGCGCTATTCCAACGTTGGAAATTTCTTACACCCGCAGGAAAATTTCACCCAAAAGGCAGAACCATGTCCGACATTTGCTTCACGACAGAATTCGTGATGCCTACGTGCACCCGCAATTCGTTACGGAGGTAATGAAACCGATAAAAATCGAGGAAATCATGGGCCAAGAAGTGCAGAATCCGTCAGTAGGAGAATTGCAGCACGTCACTTTGGTGCTTAGTTTAGGAGAACCCCGATGAACCCTGTGCCCAAAAAAAAATTCGGAGGTGACAAGTGGCAGGTAATTTCTTTGCCTTTTCCTACATGACATTTAAATGCCAAAATGCCTTTTTTTTTTTTTTTTATTATTAATTCCGCTTTGTGGGTGTATATGCTTTCTGGCATGGTGGCCTGTGCCAACTTATTCATGTCACCATTCAGAAACCATACTTGACACCTCGGGGCTCTAACGTCATGACAATAGGCAAAAAAAAAACTAAATTATTACACCACAGACAATTTGCGAGCTTCGACGTTTTCTTGGACTAATTAATTTCTATCGCAGATTTATGAAGCACGCAGCTGAAATTCAAGCTCCACTGCATGAAGTCCTGGGAGAATCCAAAAAGAATTACAAGCGACCGATCAGTTGGACACCGAAAATGGTCGCCGCTTTCGAAGAATGCAAGCACAGTCTGACCGAGACAGCCATACTGACACATCCTAGAGAAGGCGCACCCATTCGTTTGACAACAGACGCGTGCGATACGGGAATAGGTTCGGTGCTAGAGCAATTTTCAGACAATGAGTGGCGACCGATAGGGTTTCACTCTCAGAAACTGCGACCCGCGGAGCGGCGATATAGCACCTACAGCCGCGAACTGCTAGCCATATATCTCTCCGTAGGGCATTTCAAATACCTTTTAGAAGGACGAAATTTCGTGATCCGAACCGACCACAAACCCTTGGTGTATTGTTTTACGCAACGTTCCGACAAGGCATGCCCCAGGGAAGCTCGGCAACTGGATTTCGTGTCGCAGTTCAGTACCAACATCCAACATCTGTCGGGAAAAGATAATGTGGTCGCGGACACTCTATCCCGCATAGAAGCCATCGAAATACCCGGTATCATCGATGGCAGGGAGTTGGCTGAAGCCCAATCAGCCGACGAAGAACTAAAAAAACTTTTGCATTCGAAGACAGCTTTGGACTTGCGCATGGTCCGAATCGACGGCACGGATAACACAGTATACTGCGATTTCTCACAAGGAGTCTGTCGACCATACATACCAAAAAAATTTCGCAAGCAAATATTCGAGATGGTCCACAATGCATCTCACCCCAGTGGCCGATGCACGAGCGAAATGATCAGGAGAAAATTCGTCTGGCCGTATGCGAAGAAGAACATTATGGAGTGGGTACGAACGTGCTTGCCATGTCAAACAAGTAAAGTCAGCCGTCACGTGAAAGCAGCCAACATCAATTTTCCCGTTCCGGAGCAGCGGTTTCGGCACGTACACCTCGACATAGTAGGTCCACTGCCACCATCAAATGGATATCGATATTTGCTGACTATGATGGACCGCTTCACGCGTTGGCCAGAGGCAGTGCCCACCCAGTCTATCGACGCAGATACAATCAGCGCGGTTTTTTACCGACGATGGGTATGTCGTTACGGATGCCCGGAAATCATCACCACCGATCAAGGCAGTCAATTCGAGTCACAGATATTCGCGGCCCTGACACAACTAGTTGGATGCAAGAGGGCGAGGACCAGCGCTTATCACCCGCAGACAAACGGACTCCTTGAAAGGTGGCATAGGACACTCAAGACGGCATTGATGTGCAAAGGAAAAAACCAGTGGACGGAGATTCTCGACTCGGTTTATTTGGACTACGAAATGCCATTAAAGAGGATATTGGATGTGCCCCAGCGGAACTAATGTTCGGAACACCACTACGAATCCCCGGTGAATTCATATTCACCGATCTCGACGAGCCCGACCCCCAAGGTTTCCTTGGTAAATTTCGTGATCAGATAAGACAGCTGCAACCAGCACCAACAGCACATCACAGGAAGGAGAAGATTTTTGTGCACAAGGATCTGCAGACGTGTACACACGTATTCGTACGTGTCGATGCCACACGAAAGCCATTGGAAGCACCATATCGCGGACCATACCGAGTGCTCAGCCGTATAAGCGACCGACTATTTCACATTCAATTGGAAGACAGATCTGCCAACATATCCATTGAACGCATGAAGCCGGCATTTATCACCAACGATCATGAAATTTGCGACAGAACCGACAAGACGCGAGCAGAAACACGAACATATAGTCGTCCTAGATGTCAAAGCCAACAGTCAACATCGCAACCCGACAAGCAAGTTGCTAGAGGGGGAGTTATATGTAGCGGCTGCTGTCAGATGTAGTCTGGACAACCACCGCAGCGGAGAGGAAGCGCGTCGCACGAAAAGAGGAACAGGACACCGTCCGTCACCCGGTACACGCGGTATTGTAAGCCAACTGTTTGTTCAGTCTAAATAAAGTTGTTTTCTGATTATATGTAAAACCTCCGTGTTCTTATTCGATCGTTACCCGAGTCAGTCGCTACACAGCTTGTGGCGACACTGGGGTGCTTTCCGATAGGAGCGCTCGAATCGACGAGAAGACTAGAGACGTCAGCTGATGGAGAACTCTCTCTCGCGTTCCATCCTTTGAAGTTATCAGATGTGTTTTTGTTAATATTGAAGGAACGAGAAAATAAAGGTTTTGTTTCGAATATTCTGTACGCGGAGTTTTTATTGCGTAACGCGCGTTGCACAGCATCGCATTCGAGTGGATGAAATACGCATCGTTAACGTATTTCCCCACAAGCTTGTGGGTATGCGGGATGCGTATTTCATCCACTCGAATACGATGCTGTGCAACGCGTGTTACGCAATAAAAACTCTGCGTACAGAATATTTGAAACAAAACCTTTATTTTCTCGTTCCTCCAATATTAACAAAAACACATCTGATAACTTCAAAGGATGGAACGCGAGAGAGAGTTCTCCATCAGCTGACGTCTACTAGTCTTCTCGCCGATTCGAGCGCCCCTATTGGAAAGCACCCTAGTGTCGTCACAATACTCCCCTCCGAGTGGCTGAAACGGAGACACGTCCGATTTTGTAACGGACCAAGTCGGACACATAAGTGTCTATTTTTGAATTTGTGTATTTGTCACAAATGTACTTAATTTGGATTTACTTCAAATCATTTACATTTGTGAAAGGTCGCTACAAATTCAAAAGTAGGCATTTATGTGTCAGAATAAACCGCTGCAACCAAACTTCAGGGGTGAGTAAATCACCTGATTGGTGAAGCATCTTTTTGGCGGGAAAAGTTTGTAGGAATGGTGGGGGGACGGTGAAAGAATGGAACGGGTGGAAGAGATGGAACGGGGGAGTCGAATTTGAAGCGCTGCCGAGCACGGTTGGACCTCGTTAAAAAAAAAGAAAATAACGAAATTAATTGAAGAAAAATAATTTTAATTTCGGGTCGAATTTCAAAGGGGCGAGTGTCCTGGCCTTTTGTACATTTCGTGCGGAATTGCTCTCGCTGAAAACTTGCACCCCGCAAATCTAAAACGCGTTGAACTCACTTGTTTTTCGGTCGTAAAACCAAAGTGTGAATGTGTACACCCGCAAATTGTGCGACCACGACGAAAAAAGTAAAATTTAAAGTGAACAATTCCGACCTCGAAGGGGTTTTTTCGTTGTAAGAAAATGGTGTCGTTAACGGATATATTGCGGCAGTCGTGCTCGAAAGCAAAATGAAAGTAACCTCAGCGTTTTCTTTTTCTCTTTTGTCGTTCATTTAAAAAAAAAAGGAATCGTTCCCCGCATAATCAAATGCGCACACCCAGTGGCGGTCTCCATTTCCCCATTTGCTGGCCGATTTTTCATTTCGGCAGGTGCATTTCTTAATGTATGTGAAAAAGTTTGGGCAGAGGAGCCCCGTCACCACTGCTTGCGTGATTAGTGCCGAAACGTTTCGGAAACCTGTGAAGGTGCATGTGAGTGATTCTGAGACCCCACATCTCTATCGTGTGCTAAAAACCCCGGACGAAATCCATCAACAGCAGCAGACAACACTGAAGCCTTAGTTCGTGTTGGATCTTGTTAATTCCTTAGCGTCCGTGTTGTCCATAGTACTGTCAAAGTCGTTTGATAGCGCCGTGGGAAACCAATGCACAGTGTGTGCGAAAAAAAAGTGCCACTCTGGAAAAAAAAAATGTTCGATTTTTGATTTATGACGGTCTGTGCTCCGAATTTGCTTTTTGGCTCGTTTGGATGACAAGAAGTGGCTCTGCTGCGGATATCGATATCTCTTCCTTTCGCCCTTGTGATGATTCATTTTCCGTGCAAATTGAAAAAAAAGGTGTGAAGCAGGCTGTGTTTTCAAAGGCAGTGAAAAAAAAAAGGAAAGAGTATTTAGCAAGGTCCGAAGGGATATCAGTTATAGAAATTCGAGTAAGGTCGAGCAAAACGACATAGAACCTGGGGCATTGGTTTACCGCCCGGAACAGCGACCAACGCAACAACAACAGCAGCTTCATAGGATGACCTATCATTACTCTCCATGCATATTTTCTTTTGTTTTTTTCTTCCTCGGCTTAATTAATTGATCAGTTTTTTTGTAAAGTAGTGTAATATAACAGTAATTGTAGCTGCTCCAGTTTCTCCGGTGGCCATCGAGGATGCTAGGGTAAGTTTTGATGTTTTCTTTTGTTGTACCTATATTGTATTTAAATTTTAGTAACTAGTTTTTTTTTTGGTATTTTGGCTAGATTATCTCGTTTCATCTTCTTTATTGAATAAAAAAATGTTACATATCGCTAATTAAAAGGAACATAGGCTTTTCCTTTTGAAACTTCCCCACCACACCCTTTCAGGTTGGTGATGAGATGAGGTGAAAGGCCTCATCTCCGGTTTCGCAAAGGGAGGCCCCCACAAAATTTTTCTTTTTTTCGGCCACGGGGGCCTCAGGTCGGGTCATTGTGTTTTTTTTCTAGCGGGTACAGAAGGCCGAGGTCCACCGCCATCTGGACCTTGGAGCACCAAATGATGGCATTTGAGCCGGCTGGCTCCACCCTTACCTTTCTATTCCCAAATTTCACCCCCCATCGTTTGTGTTGTCTATCACAGGCCTGTGAATTCCCTTTTAATATGTGTGGACAGGGGCAGCGAGCGGCAAAAACCCAGCCCATATCTCCCGAACTGAGCTACAGCAAGCACAGGCCGCCGCTTAGCTCGTTGAGGAGCCAATTATGGCAGCTGTCAATTTTGGCAGCTGTCACTACCGGACCTTAACGGTCAAAATGGCTCCGTCCCCGTTGACACCTTCGGGTGTCTCCAACGTCCTTTTACATATTTGGCGCCCAACATAAGGGGCCCACTTTGGTCCGGTAAAGGGCTAAAAATTTATTTTTAGTGCTTATACCAAGTGGCGCTCCCAAAGCATATTAAGGCTACCAGTTCTAAGACCTAGGACTTAGCCTCAATACTTCACGTATATTCCCTTCTGGTAGCTGTGCAACTCCTATCCTTCTGTAGCATTCCTATCCTTAACGTAGCGTTTCCTTTTAGTTTCAGTTTTTACAAGGCGGTCCGTTCTTTGTCTGGTGGCTTTTGCCATGTACCAAAGGCCTTCAAAGAACCTGGAGAATTACTGACTCCCTGAGTTTCTCTGGAAATCTATCCCAGTTTCTTTGAAGTGTCCTTGGTACCTTTCTGTTTGAACGGACCGACCTTTCAAATAATCGAATACGTAATTCAATTTCAATATTTCCGTTTTCATCCCTAAGAGACATTAGTAGTTACCAATGGATCATGATTGGAAATACGATAGTTATATGCAACTTGTGCAATTACGCGACCAATCATGATTCGTTGGAAACAGCTGGGTCTCATCGATGAAAACGGTAAATACAGTTTGCTAATTTTTCTTATTTGTTTTCTCATTTTTATCCCCGGTTGCCGGCTAGCTCAGGTGCCTATATTTATACCCTAGACTTTTAGTATAGGGTATATTTTTTTTCTCTTGTCATCTCTGAAATGCTCCAAAAATAAAAGCGATCACCAACCTGAAATGGGAAAGGGGAAGTCTGAAAAGGAAAACACATTGTGCATATTTCGTCTATCTTTTTCTTGCATATTGCCTTTACTTAATTTGCGTTCGTCGTTTGTTTTTCACACCAGCATTTCTCTACGGCACTTTAATTCCGGTTGTGCTAACTATTACATTTGTATTAAAGTGCATTATCATAATTGGTGACGTCAGTATACTGCACTGCTGTTGTTGTTGTTTCTCTATACTGCATTATATTTGTCCGCTACCTTTTATCGTTGGCTTGTTCATTCGGCAATGATTGTTTATATTGGTTGTTGTTGTTGAATATTTGCAATTGGATTTGCATATCCCTCATTGCAATTTTGGGATAGATCTCGAGGGTCCAGGCAGTCTACCTGCTGATAAGCATTGTTTGATTTTTGTGGTATTGTAGAAGGCTTGTTAGCACTTATCAGTGGGTACCGTTTCCGAAAAACATCATTGCATAATAGTTAACGTTAATAAACAAATTTTGTTTACTATTTACGTTTTAAGTTTCGTTATTTTTGTTTTTCGTTTGCGCCTGGCTAGTAACGCGACAACCTGATGCATGTGAAATTTAGGAGGAATACCTTTTACCGTGCCCTTCGAGAAATTGTTTATGTTTTGGTTGTGTTATTTCAGTCAGGTTGCAGCACAGCGTTCTTATTGTTATTTTCTCTTTCTGAAAATTAGAAACAAGGTTGATTAGTATTATAGCATATTATTATTGGGGTAATTACCGATTTCTTTTTATGAATCTCTTAGAATATTTATACATATGTTGAATAGGATGGATGGGATTAATTTAAGGCTAGCTAAAATTTCGATTTAATTATTTATTGAATTCTATCTAAATAATTAGTAAAAATTCTAGGTATTGTTTATTTGTAGTTCAGTTTAGTGTTTGTGGATTTATTTGATAGGGGTATTTAACTATGCATTTGTATATGCGCTAGTACTTATCATCGTTATTTGTTATTGTTAGCTAGTTCTATGTCGTTAGCTCATATAAATTTATTTATTTAGGTAGTTTAACTCATTGATGCATACAAATAATTTATCCAGATAGTTAGATTGTAAGGATTCGATTGATACTAGAATAGCTGCATTTATATTTATTTATTTATTACCGATATTTATTCATTATTGTTAGTGTAGTAAAATTTACATATAAAATATTTATTTAGCTAGTTATTTTTGCTAATTTTCGCTAGTATTAGTTAGTTCAATTATTTACTCATCCGTTTGGGGTATTGTAGTGCGGGTTAATATATATATTTATTTATTGATTCCCTTATAGAATCTCTAAAATGCCGTTGAGACATACCCCATATTCACTCGGGTCTCGCGGGCGAGGTGCCGTGCCGAAACAGGGGATTCAAACAAGGAGTCAGGCACGACCTGATTCTTCGCCTACCCCACCAAATTCTCCTACTGACGAACAAAATCCCATTGTAGACCCTGTGCCTGAGACTCAACGACCGGCAACATTCCGCACTCCAGCCCACCAACCATTAGCGCCATTGCAAGAAACAGAGGGTGCCCGGGCCTTGCCAAAAACATTTCAGCAAGGGGCTGGAGGTTTCCACTTTAATCTCGGAAACCCGGTTCCTCAGCCTCTTCCGGACCTTCATCAGGGTCTTCTCGACTCATTGAAGGCATACATCGACCAGGCAATCCGTCAGCAGATGCCTGCACCGGCCTCATTACCTGCCTCGAATTCGGGTCCACATATGTCAGTTTCTCCTGCTGAGTCTGCGAATCAGCGGAATCAGGTGTCCGCAGCGCCAGTCGGAAGAGTATTCCGGATTATTTCTGACTGGGGTCTCCGGTTCAATGGAGAGGCAGTGGATGAGTTCATCCGTCAGGTTGAACTCTTCACTGACCGCACATTAGGAGGTGATTACGATCAGTTGTGCCTTTGTGCACACCTCCTATTCGAGAAGGACGCGGTAACCTGGTTCCGCCGATTTGCTGGCGGCTGTAGTAATCAGTATACGTGGGATTCCCTGAAAGAAGCTCTCAAAGAGCAGTATGGGGACATGTACGATGACGATGACCTTCTCGACGAAATGAGGAATCGTCGCCAGAAGTCCGGTGAAGCGTACGATGCTTTTGTGGAAAGCATCCTACGTATTCATGACAGGATGTCCTTTAAGCTTTCGGACGGGGAGCTGACTCGCATCGTGCGAAGAAACCTGCGCCCCTACTTAGCGGAACATCTCGCTCAAGCGAATATACATTCGCTTCGTGACCTCAGATTGAGCGTTAGGAAGCAAGAAAACGTAGAGAGACGCGTAAAGCAGTGGGGTTCTTCGCGGGATGTGGGTCAACCTCCTCGTCGGAGAGTTGAGGAATTAGAGCCTGATGATTCTTCGGAACAGGAAGGGGAACCGAGTTCGGGAGTGGAGGAATTGAAACCCAATGCCACTTGCTGGAATTGTTTGAAACCCGGACACACATATGCCGATTGCAAAGCAGAACCCAGGGTATTCTGTTTCGGTTGCGGAGCTTCAGGGGTATACAAACCACGTTGTCCCCGCTGTGCAAAAAACCAGGATCGCCGGAGATCTCAACAACACCAGAGATCTCCCAAGGAAGTGCAGAGCAATCCGCCTTCGACCAATACCAACAAGTAAACCCTGAAGTTGTAGACGCCGGAAACTCTTACCAGGAACAGAATATCCTGGTTTCTTCTAAGCAATCCGGTTTTTCAACATCTGATTTGTCCAATATACCTGATACATCTTCACCTGATTTGTCTCAACCTGATGCTTCGACTGAAACCCCGAACTTGCCGATTTTACCTCGCAAGCAAAATCATTTAGATCCGAATGATTCATTGTCAACTCAGTCGATCGCAGGAACTACCGTGAATTCTTCACCTTCCATCCATGTCTTACCATCTGCTCCTGAATCAAACGCAGTTCCAATCCATTACAGTCATAAGCCACTGCATGAACGTGTGAAAGAATATCAGTCAGCTCGTCGTCGAATTTTCAGTGCCGACGAACTAAAACCATGTCGTCCAAAACGTTCAACTTAACGCTTACGTAAGTTCTGGCGTAACGTTTTGGCCAATCGTCGACGTTGCTCTGGTATTCTTTTAGACCGCCCTCGTAATGATGTTAGACCATACGCTGAGGTTTTCATGCTTGATACCTCAGTAAGTGGCCTAGTTGATACGGGAGCGTCATGCAGTGTAATTGCGTCGGATTTTGCGAAGAAATTCCTGGCGGCACCCAATCAACCTTGGGAGAGATTCCGGATGGGGGTAACAACTGCTGATGGCACTCGTCATTCTGCAGTGGGAAAAATTTCCACCTCTGTCACCTTAAGAGGGCGCACAGAAACCATCGAGTTTCTTATTATGCCCACCCTCAGCCAGAATCTCTACCTCGGAATCGATTTCGTGCGCAGATTTGAGCTTGCTCCTGCACTCTTCAGTGACTCTCTATATTCGGCAGCTTTGTCTCTAGAACCTCTTGAACGCGGAGTCAACCAACATCCATTGACCGCGTCTGAACAAGCTAGCCTCAATGCAGTCATTGCAAGATTTCCGTCTTTTTCTGCGGAGGGCTTAGGGCGTACGAACCTAATATCACACGCCATCGACGTCGGAGGCAGCAAGCCTATTAAGCAGAGATACTATGCGATCTCTCCCGCCGTCGAAAAGCTTCTCCATGCAGAAATAGATCGGATGCTTGCAATGGGTGTCATTGAGGAATCCCAAAGCGCTTGGTCATCACCAGTCACCCTTGTAGTAAAACCTAATAAGGTTCGCTTGTGCCTGGATGCACGTAGGGTCAACGAGGTGACGTTGAAGGACGCTCATCCTTTGCCACTCATTGATGGAATTCTGAGCCGCCTCCCAAAGGCCAAATTCATTTCGAGTTTGGACTTGAAAGATGCGTTTTGGCAGATTCCACTCGATGTGGCGTCAAAGGATAAGACTGCCTTCACCGTCCCCGGTAGACCGTTGTATCAATTCGTTACAATGCCTTTTGGACTTTGTAACGCCCCGCAAACGATGCAACGGCTCATGGACCACGTCATTCCAGCGCACTTGCGACACCAAGTGTTTGTCTACTTGGATGATCTGTTGGTGATTACGACATCTTTTGAAGAACACCTCAAGCTACTGGAGGAAGTAGCCTTCTGCATGAGAAAGGCAGGGCTGACCTTGAATATAGAGAAGAGTAAGTTTGTTATGAAGGAAGTCTCTTATCTGGGTCATGTTATCGGTCACGGAACCATCGGGACTGACTCCGACAAAATTCGCGCAATAACTGACTTTCCCAAACCCAAGACTGTAAGACAACTGCGGCGATTCCTGGGTATGTGCGGATGGTATCGGCGCTTCGTACATAATTACGCAGGCATTTCGGCCCCGCTAACAGACATGCTCCGCAAGAACCGTGGTTTTGTCTGGACAGAGGAAGGTTCTTCGGCATTCAATACGCTCAAAGACAGCTTGACTAAGGCACCCGTGTTGCACAGCCCAGACTTTTCGCGTCCATTCGCAATACATTGCGACGCAAGCCAGGACGGCATTGGGGCTGTGCTTACACAAACCACCGACGATGACGCTGAAGTGCCTATAGCGTATATGTCGAAGAAGCTTAATTCTGCCCAGCGAAATTATACTGTCACGGAGCAGGAATGTTTAGCGGCGGTCCATGCAATTAAGAAATTCCGCGCATATGTGGAGGGTCAAGAATTCACGATAGTGACTGATCACGCTTCACTGAAGTGGCTAAGGAGTCAGTCGGATCTAAATGGTCGACTGGCTCGATGGGCGCTTAAACTCCAAGGGTTTAAGTTTGCCATCGTTCACCGGAAAGGAAGCCAAAATGTGGTTCCTGATACCTTGTCTCGAGTTCACTGTTCAGAATCTTTGGCTTTGAGCGACCCGTTTGATGACTCTGTGGAAGTGAACTTTGATTCTCCCCATTTCAGGTCACCAAAATATCTAGACCTTATCGACCACATTACCTCAAACCAACACCAACTTCCAGACTTGAAAGTATCTAACGGATTCGTGTACAAACGTACTGAGTACGCGACCGGAGATGAATTGCAGGAGCAATTATCCTGGAAGCTTTGGATTCCAGAGGAGCTGCGGCTGGACTTGCTTGCAAGATCGCATGACCATCCTTTGAGCGCTCATGGCGGTATCACTAAGACACTGAAACGCCTTCGTGCACTATTCTTTTGGCCGAAGATGGTCAAACAGGTCAAAGAATACGTGTTGTCTTGTGATATTTGTAAGTCCACCAAAGCTCCGAACCAATGTCTTCGCCCTCCTATGGAAGGCCAATTCACGTCCGATCGTGTATTCCAACGATTGTACATGGATCTGTTAGGTCCTTTTCCCAGGTCTAAATCAGGTAATGTGGGCACGAAAGTCTTAGTGGACCATTTATCCAAGTTCTCTTTCGTAGAGCCTATCAAGAAGTTCAAAGCTGGGATTCTGACCAGTTGGCTCGAGACTCGGATTTTCCATGTTTTCGGGGTTCCTGAGACAATGGTGACGGATAATGGCGTGCAGTTTAAGTCCAACGTCTTCAATTCCCTGCTGGATCGATATGGCGTTAATCATCTGTACACCGCTCTTTATTCGCCCCAAGCGAATGCGTCGGAACGTGTTAACCGTTCAATTGTCGCAGCCATACGAGCATATAGGTATATCGATCCAGATCAGCGGAATTGGGACGAGAGACTGTCAGCTATCAATTGCGCACTGAGATCTGCACATCATGCCGCCATTAATTCGTCACCTTATCTTGTCACCTTTGGCCAGTCGATGATCACACATGGCAAAACCTATGAACTGCGGAGGCTGAGCTTGCTGGGAGACCCAACGGACACTGCCATCGCTAGTGATAGACTTGCAGTCCTCCGGCAACAGGTGCAAGAAAATCTGCGAGCGGCTCACGCAAAGAACTCGGCCCACTACAACACGCGCTCTCGTGTAGTTGAATTCCAGCCTGGAGATGAAGTGTTCCGTCGAAGCTTTGCGCAAAGCGATGCGGCAGCTCACTACAACTCCAAGCTGGACTTCAAGTTCATCAAGAGTCGCGTTGTTAAGAAAGTGGGTAATAGCCGTTACCTGTTGTCGGACCTGCAAGGCAAAACAGTTGGTGTCTATCACGCCAAGGACATACGGCGTTAAAGTTCCTCAGCTTCTCCTTCTTGGCGGGCCGCGAAGCAGAAGCTGCCCTGTAACGGACCAAGTCGGACACATAAGTGTCTATTTTTGAATTTGTGTATTTGTCACAAATGTACTTAATTTGGATTTACTTCAAATCATTTACATTTGTGAAAGGTCGCTACAAATTCAAAAGTAGGCATTTATGCACCGCCATCTTTATCCTCAGGCCGGAGTGTCAAAGTAATGACGTCATGACAAGCAGTGAACCATTTGTAAACAAAGTGAAAAACGCGTGCAGTCGACCTCTTGAAATCTGGTGATTTTCGTGCGTAAAAGTGATTTTAGTGTCGCGATTTTAAGTGCAATTGAAAGTAGTGCTTGTCACTGATATTTGGAAGTGAAAAAAACGCAAGGTGCCGCGAACTTCCGAACAAAATGAACTGCTCGAAAGTGCGCGAGACATGAGTGTGGTTATGAAAGTGCGACACACAAAATTTCGCATTTTTCGTTAATTTCCCGGTAATTTGGCTAGTGTGAATGGTACAGCACTACTCTGGGACGAATCCTTGGGCCGGTGAGTTCAGCGGAAACTCCCGGAAGTGCCCCAAAAAGTGAATTCAAAGTGGTTGTCAAATGACAACATTACAGGTGATTTCCGGCCTTTTCATCGGAATTCATAGGGTAATTATACGTTTTTTGTTGTGCAAAAATTTTAGTGAATTGATGCGCCCCAAAATACGGGTTTTAAACGCGTTGTTGACGAGCCAGACGAAAGTTTCACTGCAGCTAACAGGACTAGATGCCTAGCAGTGAAACTTTCGTTCGGTTCGTCAACATCGAGGTCAAAATCCACACTTTGGGGCGCATCAATCCACTTAAATTCTACCACAACAAAAAACGCATACTTACCCTATGAATTCCGATGAAAAGGCCGGAAATCACCTGTAATGTTGTCATTTGACAACCACTTTGAATTCACTTTTTGGGGCACTTCCGGGAGTTTCCGCTGAACTCACCGGCCCAAGGATTCGTCCCAGAGTAGTGCTGTACCATTCACACTTCCCGAATTGCCGGAAAATAAACGAAAAATGCGAAATTTCCCGTGTCGCACTTTCCTAACCTCGCACTTTTCAATACACCATTTTACTCGATATTTCCCGGCACTTCACGTTTTTTTTTTCACTTTCACACGGCACTTCTTTTAGTTACACTTAAAATTCCGGCACTAAACTCACTTTTACACACAATTATCCCGATATTTCCCCGGGCGACCGCACGCGTTCACACTTCGTTGACTGCTTGTCATGTCGTTAGTGCTTTGACAATCAGCTGACACTCCGGCCTGAGAGTAAAGATGGCAGTGATTTATGTGTCAGAATAAACCGCTGCAACCAAACTTCAGGGGTGAGTAAATCACCTGATTGGTGAAGCATCTTTTTGGCGGGAAAAGTTTGTAGGAATGGTGGGGGGACGGCGAAAGAATGGAACGGGTGGAAGAGGTGGAACGGGGGAGTCGAATTTGAAGCGCTGCCGAGCACGGTTGGACCTCGTTAAAAAAAAAGAAAATAACGAAATTAATTGAAGAAAAATAATTTTAATTTCGGGTCGAATTTCAAAGGGGCGAGTGTCCTGGCCTTTTGTACATTTCGTGCGGAATTGCTCTCGCTGAAAACTTACACCCCGCAAATCTAAAACGCGTTGAACTCACTTGTTTTTCGGTCGTAAAACCAAAGTGTGAATGTGTACACCCGCAAATTGTGCGACCACGACGAAAAAAGTAAAATTTAAAGTGAACAATTCCGACCTCGAAGGGGTTTTTTCGTTGTAAGAAAATGGTGTCGTTAACGGATATATTGCGGCAGTCGTGCTCGAAAGCAAAATGAAAGTAACCTCAGCGTTTTCTTTTTCTCTTTTGTCGTTCATTTAAAAAAAAAAAAGGAATCGTTCCCCGCATAATCAAATGCGCACACCCAGTGGCGGTCTCCATTTCCCCATTTGCTGGCCGATTTTTCATTTCGGCAGGTGCATTTCTTAATGTATGTGAAAAAGTTTGGACTGAGGAGCCCCGTCACCACTGCTTGCGTGATTAGTGCCGAAACGTTTCGGAAACCTGTGAAGGTGCATGTGAGTGATTCTGAGACCCCACATCTCTATCGTGTGCTAAAAACCCCGGACGAAATCCATCAACAGCAGCAGACAACACTGAAGCCTTAGTTCGTGTTGGATCTTGTTAATTCCTTAGCGTCCGTGATGTCCATAGTACTGTCAAAGTCGTTTGATAGCGCCGTGGGAAACCAATGCACAGTGTGTGCGAAAAAAAAGTGCCACTCTGGAAAAAAAAAATGTTCGATTTTTGATTTATGACGGTCTGTGCTCCGAATTTGCTTTTTGGCTCGTTTGGATGACAAGAAGTGGCTCTGCTGCGGATATCGATATCTCTTCCTTTCGCCCTTGTGATGATTCATTTTCCGTGCAAATTGAAAAAAAAGGTGTGAAGCAGGCTGTGTTTTCAAAGGCAGTGAAAAAAAGGGAAAGAGTATTTAGCAAGGTCCGAAGGGATATCAGTTATAGAAATTCGAGTAAGGTCGAGCAAAACGACATAGAACCTGGGGCATTGGTTTACCGCCCGGAACAGCGACCAACGCAACAACAACAGCAGCTTCATAGGATGATTTATCATTACTCTCCATGCATATTTTCTTTTGTTTTTTTCTTCCTCGGCTTAATTAATTGATCAGTTTTTTTGTAAAGTAGTGTAATATAACAGTAATTGTAGCTGCTCCAGTTTCTCCGGTGGCCATCGAGGATGCTAGGGTAAGTTTTGATGTTTTCTTTTGTTGTACCTATATTGTATTTAAATTTTAGTAACTAGTTTTTTTTGGTATTTTGGCTAGATTATCTCGTTTCATCTTCTTTATTGAATAAAAAAATGTTACATATCGCTAATTAAAAGGAACATAGGCTTTTCCTTTTGAAACTTCCCCACCACCCCCTTTCAGGTTGGTGATGAGATGAGGTGAAAGGCCTCATCTCCGGTTTCGCAAAGGGAGGCCCCCACAAAATTTTTCTTTTTTTCGGCCACGGGGGCCTCAGGTCGGGTCCTTGTGTTTTTTTTCTAGCGGGTACAGAAGGCCGAGGTCCACCGCCATCTGGACCTTGGAGCACCAAATGATGGCATTTGAGCCGGCTGGCTCCACCCTTACCTTTCTATTCCCAAATTTCACCCCCCATCGTTTGTGTTGTCTATCACAGGCCTGTGAATTCCCTTTTAATATGTGTGGACAGGGGCAGCGAGCGGCAAAAACCCAGCCCATATCTCCCGAACTGAGCTACAGCAAGCACAGGCCGCCGCTTAGCTCGTTGAGGAGCCAATTATGGCAGCTGTCAATTTTGGCAGCTGTCACTACCGGACCTTAACGGTCAAAATGGCTCCGTCCCCGTTGACACCTTCGGGTGTCTCCAACGTCCTTTATAATTTTCGCCCATAAACTTTATACGAATTGTTTTCGCCATTTCCGAAAATATCGGAATCGCCGCTACGTACCGAGAACGCTGGTTTAAGCCGGTCAGTTGACACAACCATTTGTCGCCTGTTGACTTCGATGGTATATTGGTTGTCGTTTGGTCGACTAACGACGAGATGAGGGCCGGTATACGGTGGCTCCAGTGATTTTCGCTTGGCATCGGTTCGAAGGAATACATGTGTGCAAGTGTGCAACTCCTTGAAAAAAAATAATTTCGGTTTTGCATAATGAGCTGTAGGTTTCGGTTGCAACACCCGCATATGCTGACGGAATTTTTCCACAAACTGCTGAGGGTCTGGCGTATCAAAATCCGTCAAGATAAACTTCCCAGTCACTCTTAACGGCATTCCGTACACTAAATCGGCTGCACTGCATCCGATATCCTCCTTCAGGGCCGTTCGCAAGCCAAGGAACACTGTATCGAGGACGTCTGTCCAATTTTTAACGTCCTTGCACATTAACGCAGACTGCAATGTTCGATGCCACCTCTCCACGATGCCATTCGTTTGCGGATGATAAGCAGTAGACCGTGATCGTTCGCAGCCGATTAATTGAGTGAGGGCCTGAAAAAGTTGACTTTCAAATTGAGTACCCTGATCGGTTGTTACGGTTTCAGGGGAACCGAAACGACATACCCAGTTACGATAGAAGGCTCCTGCGACTGTATCTGCATCTATACTTCGTAGCGGCACCGCCTCTGGCCACCGAGAAAAACGGTCAATCATTGTTAGTAGATGTCTGTGGCCATCCGAGCGTGGAAGAGGTCCTACCCAATCTAAATGCACGTGTTGAAAACGTTGAGATGAAACTGGAAATTCAATGTTAGCTGTTTTTACGTGCCGCGAAACCTTGCTGCGTTGACATCCCAAGCAAGCTTGTGACCTTTCTCGAACGTCCTTCTTGATGTAAGGCCAAACAAACTTGCGTCGAATTAGTTCACTGGTCACCCGGCCGCTGGGATGACCTGAGTTGTGGATGAATTCGAATACACGTTGACGTAACTCCTTAGGAATATACGAGCGAGCCACACTTTTCGACAAGTCGCAGTAAACGAGTTGTGGTGACTTATCCACACTTATACGTTGGAGAACTAAAGCTGTCTCAAACTGCAACAGCTGTTTCAATTCCGGATCCTTGTCCTGCGATGCAGTTAACTCCTCAGCCGATAAAAACGTCGGAAAGTCAATCGCCTCCACGCGAGAAAGCATATCGGCCACACTGTTGTCATCGCCGGAAATATGACGAAACGAACCGACGATAAAAATTTATCGCACCGAGGAATCGACGGAGATCACATTTCCTTTTAGGTTGATTAATTTGTAAAATGACTTCGACTCTGTCAGGAATAGGTGACACTCCATTCTCGCTTATACGATGTCCTAGGTAGTCGATCGTGCTTTTAGCAAAACGGCATTTCTCCAAATTAATTTCTAACCCAAAGTTTCTTAGGCGATAGAAAACTTGGCGCACGTGCTCGACATGTTCTTCTTCATTTTTGGAAAAAACCAGAATGTCGTCGATCATTTGACAAACGAGAGGCCATGTAATGCTTGGTTCATGAACCTTTGAAAAGTTTGGCTGGCGTTTCTTAAGCCAAACGTCATCATTGGAAATTCGTACAGACCGAAAGGTGTTTCGATTGCAGTCTTGTCTACGTCTTCCTTAGCCACCGGAATCTGGTGATAAGCGCGCCGTAAGTCCACCGATGAAAAAATGTTCGCACCATCTACCCAAAGAGTGTCGTGAATATGGGGAATTGGGGTTTTGTCGCGTTGAGACGTCGGTAGTCACCGCATAACCGCCATTCGCCCGATTTCTTCCTGACCATGTGTAGCGGACTAGCAAATTGGCTGCTGGAAGGACGACAAACTCCACGCTTGACCATTTCCTCAAACTCCTGCTTAGCTACCTGCAATTTATCTGGCGATAAACGTCGGGGCCGTTCGGCTACAGGAGGTCCACGTATCACGATGTGGTGCTGCACATTGTGGAGAACTTGGTTCGTTGCTTTTCTAGGAGCCATAATGTCCTTATATTCCAGGAGAAGTTGGTGGAGCTTGTTGTGATGACTAATGGCCAACAGGTTGATTTCAGCCAATGCCATTTTACCTGTCGCAAAATTTCTTGACAGTCCGTCTAAAATGCGCTTCTTCCCAACATCCACTAATAAATTATGGTGGGCTAGGAAATCGGCTACCAGTATCGGTCTGGGAATGTCTGCTAGGTAGAACTTCCAACGATACTGTCTTCCCAAGTCTATGTTCACTTCGAACTCTGCGGTCCCGAACGTCGTTATAGGAGTCGCGTTGGCGGCGAACAGCTGATTTATTTGTGGGACTATGAAATAAAAAATGCGGCATAACTGACACTTCTGCGCCCGTGTCAATCAAAAAATTGTAATTCGTCTTCTTATCCCGGATGTGAAGGCGGTTGGCTTTAGACTTGCGCTCACTTACCGCCTCAAGTTCGCATCTTCTTCGTTTCCCGATTTTTTTTGTTTAAAAGCACAATTACCTTCGCACTTCCGAGCCGCGTTTCCAAAGCGCCTGTGGAAATAACAGAGTTGCTCGTTGCGCCTGTTGCGTCCTTCTCCGTTATTCAGCGACTTCCGAAAGGCCTCAACCGTTGTTTCTAACGCCGAAATTCTGTCCACTTGATGCGTAGCCGGGCTCTCGTCCGAAATTTCATTGGTATTAGCCTTACTTAATACAGCTAACTTGTCGGCTTGCAGCGCAATTTGATCGATGTCGGAACTGTTGCTCAGAACCAGAATTTCTTGCATTCTTCGAGGCAGTTGATGGATGAACAGGTGCTTCAAAAGTTCGTCACTGCATTTGCCATTTGCCAGGAACCTCATCTTTTCCAGAAGAAGTGACGGCTTTTCCTCATGAACCTCGCCACTGAGAAGTTTATTTAGTGCGCTGCTTTCGCTTTCAGCGAATAAAGAAATGATTCGTTGCTTTAACTTATTGTACTTTCCAACTTCAGGGGGGTCGGAAATAATACTCGCTACGTAAGGGAGCGCCTCCGGTTCCAAACTGGCCACCACGTGCCTAAATTGTGTTGCATCATTTGCAATGTGAGATACATACTGAAAAAATTGCTTCGACCTGAGTGAACCATAGAGCCGGATTCTGACGCCAGAAGGGTGGGAGTTTGACTGCTGCCACGGCTATTACGACCTCTTGCTTCGCCTCGAACCATCGCTCCTCCTCGTGACCACCTTCTTGAGGTGGTGTTTCTTTCTCCGTCATTTTGAGGTTACCGTATGACGTCGGGGTCACCAATGTGGGGAAATACGTTAACGATGCGTATTTCATCCACTCGGATGCAATGCTGTGCAACGCGCGTTACGCAATAAAAACTCCGCGTACAGAATATTCGAAACAAAACCTTTATTTTCTCGTTCCTTCAATATTAACAAAAACACATCTGATAACTTCAAAGGATGGAACGCGAGAGAGAGCTCTCCATCAGCTGACGTCTACTAGTCTTCTCGCCGATTCCAGCGCTCCTATCGGAAAGCACCCTAGTGTCGCCACAAGCTGATAAAATTTCTTCATTTTTCCTCTTTTATGAAAAGATGTATTTTGTCAAGTGTGAACTGTTCCACGATAATCTGCGACTGATCCCCGGGGCTGCGGCCAGACGGCATTTTAGTCCTCTAAAAGCACACTTCCTGGACACTTGCACCAATTTGGTCGAAGCCGCAGCACCGGGGATCAGTCGCAGTGCATCGTGGAACAGTTCACACTTGACAAAATACATCTTTTGACCGCACGACAGACTTTCATCGCGCACGTGTTTGTTTTCCCGGATCACTAGATAAAATTTTACTAACAAATAAACACTGAACGCGGAAAAGGAAAACTAAACACGGAACGCACAAATACCGGGGACTCGCCGCCATCAGTCGCCGACCACTGGATTATGGATACCATGGCGTCATCAAAGGAAATAATTGTGTAATTTAGCCGTCAAAACCAGCTGAGCGCAGGCCTGTCTATCTAGATGGTGTTGGTTGACGACACACTTTCAACGCGCACGTGTTTTGTTTCCTCGGATCACTAGAGTTTAACTAGAACGAAAACTAAACACGGAACTCACAAAAACCAGGGCCTCGCCGCCATCAGTCGCCGACCACTGGATTGTGGATACGATTAAGCAACGCCATCTAGATAGACAGGCCTGCGCTCAGCTGATCGTTACGTCATTATTTCCTTCGCCAAGGCCATGCCAAGGCAGTGACTGCACACGACGATGTTCCCGGCACGACATATGTTTACAATTGGAATTGCGCCAGACGGCATTTTAGTCCTCTAAAAACACACTTTCACTTGCACCAATTTGGTCGAAGCCGCAGCCCCGAGGATCAGTCGCAGAGCACCGTGGAACAGTTCACACTTGACAAAATACATCTTTTGACCGCACGACACACTTTCAACGCGCACGTGTTTGTTTTCTCGGATCATTAGATGAAATTTTAGTAACAAATAAACACTCAACGCGGAAAACGAAAACTAATCACGGAACGCACAAATACGGGGGACTCGCCGCCATCAGTCGCCGACCACTGGATTGTGGATACGATGGCGTCGTCAAAGGAAATAATTGCGTCAAAACCAGCTGAGAACCAGGCCTGTCTATATAGATGGCGTTGGAACACCGCCATCTTTAATCTCAGGCCGGAGTGTCAAAGCAATGACATCATGACAAGCAGTGAACCATATGTAAACAAAGTGAAGAACGCGTGCGGTCGATTTTGTGAAATTTCGCGATTTTCGTGGGTAAGGCTGCGCGCAAGTTGGCACACGTTCGCGTGTCGCGTTCACGTGTTTTATGTCAAACGGTTTGTGTCTATGGTTTGCAACCAAAGATGCGAATCTGTCAATTTGATAGATGTGTAAAGGACGTTGGAAACACCCGAAGGTGTCAACGGGGACGGAGCCATTTTGACCGTTAAGGTCCGGTAGTGACAGCTGCCAAAGTTGACAGCTGCCATAATTGGCTCCTCAACGAGCTAAGCGGCGGCCTGTGCTTGCTGTAGCTCAGTTCGGGAGATATGGGCGGGGTTTTTTTCGCCGCTCGCTGCCCCTGTCCATACATATTAAAAAAGGGAATCACAGGCCTAGGGTAGACTTCACAAACAAGAGGGACAAAATTTGGACAAAGGAAGGTAAGTATGGAGCCAGCCTGCTCAAAGGCCATCATTGATGCTCCGAGGCCCAGATGGCGGTGGACCTCGGCCTTCTATACCCGCTGAAATAAAAGAAAAAAAAACCCGACCGTGAGGCCCCATGGCCGAAAACAGAAAAATTTTGAGAGGGGCCTCCCATGGCGAAACAAGGGATGAGGCCTTTCACCTCATCCCGTCAATCAACCTGAAAAGGGTACCGGGGTATTCCTTGAAGGAAAAGCCGATTTTTTTTAGCAATTAACAAACATCTTTTTTTTTATTGTCGTAAAGATAAAGCGAAAAACAAGAAAAATAAACAAATTACGGCAGCCGAAGAAAACAAAAAAAAACATGCATATTAATACGGTTCTGAACACATATCACACTCACCCCTCCTTTCCTCCACGGCCGTTTCGGTGCTGCAGGGCTGAAAGCGAAATTTTTACACGACACCAAAAACAATTATTATTGGGTTTTTTTTTTTGGTTTATCCGGGCTGCTGCGACACGCAATTTTTTTGTGATTTTTGCTTATACGCGTAATTCGTTAAAATTATTTTTTTGACACATGAATAACAAAAAAAAGAAAAAGAAAAATCAAGAATGAAACTAAACTACGTCGCTTCACGTCACCGTGTTTTGCCTAAGTAAACTGATTATAAATATTCTATTGCTTGTTCGATCGTTCACAGGTACAAGTATTGAGGACCGGGGCTTTTGTGTCATGAATATCAATTACGAAAAGCGAACTTGTTTTGTTTTTCCAGCGTCCCTGCTGCTCCCGTTGTGACTCCGCCACTTAATTGGCTCCTCAACTCCCCTTTCGTGTCACGGAAAAATTCCGTCCAAACATTCGGCAACTGACTGGGCGCGCTACACAAAATTCCACGGGAATTGCGGACCGAATAGTGCGGCAAATTATTTTCCTCGCAATTGCGAGTCGCGATGAAAACACGTTGGGCCACTATTTGTGCACGACACGATGACGAAGCGTCGGAAGATGACGACGAACAGTTTTCACGTCGACGAGGGCTTTCACGATGCGAGCAGGTCCTAAATCAAACAATTGACGCAGCCACGACTAACCAAAAGCAGACAGTGGCACCGGCTCGACTTTCGGCACACCTGACTCACAAACATTGCTCGAAGATGACGGCGGCAGACATTTCTTCTTTTAATTCGCAAGCGATCTGGCCATTCAGGTGTCGTCCCTCCGGTGGTGGATCGTCGACCCCAAAATTTCTCAAGCGCCCCACTGACACTCCAAAAAGGGAACACGCGCCGCATAAACACCTTTTGAGCGCTTTTCGGGCGATGAATTTTGCGCGCACTTTCCACTTTTGACGCTTTTTCGTCCTTTTCCCTAGCACGACTCCCGCAATACACTTCCAGGCTACGACACCATTTTAGCACAACCGAACACTCGGGGTCGGAATTCTGCTGGCACTGTTTTCGTCGTCGTCGCACAATTTGCGGTCGTTCGCGGTTAGATTTTCGGTGCCCAAATTTCTAGCGATAAACACTGCCGCACGAAATGTACAAAAGGCCCGCAGTTTCGCTCCTCTCAAATTCGGCCCGAAATTCAAGTTCTTTGTTTGTTTTTCTTATTTTATTTTTGTATTTTTATTATTTTTCGGTACCGACGTCCTCCCGTGCTCGGCGGCGTTTCAAGTCGGACTCCCGTTCCACCCGTTCCACCTGTTCGATTTATCCCCCCCACTCCTGAAAACTTTTGCCGCCAAAATTTCGCTTCACCAATCAGGTGATTTACTCAACCCTGGAGTTTGGTGGCAGCGGTGTTTTTACAGCGGCCAATTCTAACCCATAAATGCCTATTTTTGAATTTATATCGATATTTCACAAATGTAAATGATTTGAAGTAAATCCAAATTAAATGCATTTGTGAAGAATACCCAAGTTCAAAAACAGACACTTATGTGTCAGACTTGGTCCGTTACAGGGCAGCTTCTGCTTCGCGGCCTGCCAAGCAGGAGAAGCTGAGGGAATCTACCGCCGGATGTCCTTTGCGTGGTAAATGCCAACTGCTTTGCCTTGCAGGTCCGACAACAGGTAGCGGCTATTACCCACTTTTTTAACAACGCGACTCTTGATGAACTTGAAGTCCAGCTTGGAGTTGTAGTGAGCTGCCGCGTCGCTTTGTGCAAAGCTTCGCCGGAACACTTCATCTCCAGGCTGGAATTCAACCACACGAGAGCGCGTGTTGTAGTGAGCTGAATTCTTCGCGTGGGCCGCTCGCAGGTTTTCTTGAACCTGTTGTCGGAGAACTGCAAGTTTGTCGCTCGTGTTGGTAGTGACAGTAGGGTCTTGCAGCAAATTCAGCTTCCGAAGCAGGCTATAAGTTTTGCCGTGGGTGACCATAGATTGGCCAAAGGTGACGAGATATGGTGACGAATTAATGGCGGCATGGTGTGCAGACCTCAACGCACAATTGATGGCCGACAGTCTCTCGTCCCAATTCCGCTGATCTGGATTAATATAGGCCCGTATTGCTGCGACGATTGAACGGTTAACACGTTCAGAAGCATTCGCTTGAGGCGAATAAAGAGCGGTGTAAAGGTGGTTGACACCATACCGATCCAGCAGGGAATTGAAGACGTGAGACTTAAACTGCACGCCATTATCCGTCACCATAGTCTCAGGAACCCCGAAGACATGGAAAATCCGAGTCTCAAGCCAACTGGTCAGAATCCCGGCTTTGAACTTTTTGATAGGCTCCACAAAAGAGAACTTGGATAAATGGTCCACTAAGACTATCGTACCCACATTACCTGACCTAGACCTGGGGAAAGGACCTAACAGATCCATGTACAAACTTTGGAATACACGATCGGAGGTGAATTGGCCTTCCATAGGAGGGCGAAGGCATTGGTTCGGAGCTTTGGTAGACTTGCAGATATCACAAGACAACACATATTCTTTGACCTGTTTGACCATCTTCGGCCAAAAGAATAGTGCACGAAGGCGTTTAAGTGTCTTGGTGATACCGCCATGAGCGCTCAAGGGATGGTCATGCGCTCTTATAAGCAAGTCCAACCGAAGCTCCTCTGGAACCCAAAGTTTCCAGGATAATTGCTCCTGCAATTCATCTCCGGTCGCGTACTCAGTTCGTTTGTACACGAATCCGTCAGATACTTTCATGTCTGGGAGTTGATGTTGGTTCAAAGTAATGCGGTCGATAAGGTCAAGATATTTTGGAGACCCAAAGTGTGGAGAATCCAAGTCCACTTCCACGGAGTCATCAAATGGGTCGCTCAAAGCCAAAGACTCTGAACAGTGGACTCGAGACAAGGTATCAGGGACGACGTTTTGGCTACCTTTTCGATGGACTATAGTAAACTTAAACCCCTGTAGTTTAAGAGCCCACCGAGCCAATCGGCCATTTAGATCCGATTGATTCATTAGCCACTTCAGCGAAGCGTGATCAGTGACTATCGTAAATTCTTGGCCCTCCACGTATGCGCGGAATTTTTTAATAGCATGGACCGCCGCTAGACATTCTTGCTCCGTGACAGTATAATTTCGTTGGGCAGAATTAAGCTTCTTCGACATATAAGCGATAGGCACTTCAGCGTCTTCATCGGTGGTTTGTGTCAGCACAGCCCCAATGCCGTCCTGGCTTGCATCACAATGTATTGCGAATGGACGCGAAAAGTCTGGGCTGTGCAACACCGGTGCCTTAGTTAAGCTGTCTTTAAGTGCGTTAAATGCCGAAGAACCTTCATCTGTCCAGACGAAACCACGGTTCTTGCGGAGCATGTCTGTTAGCGGGGCCGAAATGGCGGCGTAATTATGGACAAATCGCCGATACCATCCGCACATACCCAGGAATCGACGCAGCTGTCTAACAGTCTTCGGTTTGGGAAAGTCTGTAATTTCGCGGATTTTGTCGGAGTCAGTCCCGATGGTTCCGTGACCGATAACGTGACCCAGATAAGAGACTTCCTTCATAACAAACTTACTCTTCTCTATATTCAGGGTCAGCCCTGCCTTTCTCATATAGAAGGCTACTTCTTCCAGTAGCTTGAGGTGTTCTTCGAACGATGATGTAATCACCAGCAGATCATCCAAGTAGACAAACACTTGGTGTCGCAAGTGCGCTGGGATGACGTGGTCCATTAGCCGTTGCATCGTTTGCGGGGCGTTACAAAGCCCAAAAGGCATTGTAACAAATTGATACAACGGTCTGCCGGGGACGGTGAAGGCAGTCTTATCCTTTGACGCCGCATCGAGTGGAATCTGCCAAAACGCATCTTTCAAGTCCAAACTCGAAATGAATTTGGCCTTTGGGAGGCGGCTCAGAATTCCATCAATGAGTGGCAATGGATAAGCGTCCTTCAACGTCACCTCGTTGACCTTACGTGCATCCAGACACAAGCGAACTTTATTAGGTTTGACTACAAGGGTGACTGGTGATGACCAAGCGCTTTGGGATTCCTCAATGACACCCATTGCAAGCATCCGGTCTATTTCCGCATGGAGAAGCTTTTCGACGGCGGGAGAGATCGCATAGTATCTCTGCTTAATAGGCTTGCTGCCTCCGACGTCGATGGCGTGTGATATAAGGTTTGTACGCCCTAAGCCTTCCGCAGAAAAGGATGGAAATCTTGCAATGACTGCATTGAGGCTAGCTTGTTCAGACGCGGTCAACGGATGTTGGTTGACTCCACGTTCAATAGGTTCTAATGACAAGGCTGCTGAATATAAAGAGTCATTGAAAAGTGCAGGAGCAAGCTCGAATCTGCGCACGAAATCGATTCCGAGGTAGAGATTCTGGCTGAGGGTTGGCATTATCAGAAACTCTATGGTTTCTGTACGCCCTCTAAAGGTGACAGAAGTGGAAATTTTTCCAACGGCTGAATGGCGGGTGCCATCAGCAGTGGTAACCCCCATCCGGAATCTCTCCCAAGGATGATTGGGTGCCGCCAGGAATTTCTTCGCAAAATCCGACGCAATTACACTGCATGACGCCCCCGTATCAATTAGGCCACTTACTGAAGTATTAAGCATGGAAACCTCAGCGTATGGTCTAATATCATCACGGGGACGGTTCAAAAGAATACCAGAGCATCGTCGACGATTAGCAAGAACGTTACGCCAAAACTTACGTAAACGTAAAGTTGATCGTTTTGGGCGACTTGGTTTAAGTTCGTCGGCACTGAAAATTCGACGACGAGCAACTTGATATTCTTTTAAACGCTCATGCAGCGGCTTAAAACTATAATGGATGGGTTTCGATTCGGTAGTGGACGGTGAGACACTAGTGGAAGGTAAAGAATTTACAGTAGTCACTGCGCTCGACTGAGTTTCTAATGAGCCATTCAGATCTAAATGGTCATGTGTGCGTGGTACGATACGCACCTCTGGGGTTTTAGTCGTAGCGTCAGGTTTAATGGACAAATCCGGTGAAGACATATCAGGGCTATTGTAAGACACATCTGGTATTAATATGCCAGATTGCTTGGACGGAACCAGGCCATTCTGTTCCAGGCAAGAACTTCCGGCATCTACAATCGTAGGGTTTACTGGTTGACGTTGTTCGAAGGCTGGTTCTCCTGGACTTCCTGGGGAGACCTCTGGTGTTGTGGAGGTCTCCGGCGATCTCGGTTTTTTGCACAACGAGAACACCGCGGTTTGTAGACCCCAGAAGCTCCGCAACCGAAACAAAATACCCTTGGTTCCGCCTTGCAATCGGCATAGGTGTGCCCGGGTTTAAGGCAGTTCCAGCAAGTAGCGGAAGATTTCAACTCCTCCACTCCAGAACTCGGTTCCGCTTCCTCTTCCGAAAACTCAACGGGTTCTACTTCTTCAACTCTCCGACGAGGAGGTTGACTCACATCCTGCGAAGAACGCCATTGTGCCGCTCGTTTTTCAACATGTTCCAACTGGGTGACGCTTAATCGAAGGTCCCGAAGGGAACGAATATCCGATAAAGCCAGATGTTGAGCTAGGAAGGGGCGTAAGTTTCTCCGCACGATGCGAGTTAACTCCCCGTCCGTGAGCTTGAAGGACATACGGTCGTTGATCCGCATGATACTTTCAACGAAAGTATCATATGCCTCACCTTTCTTCTGACAACGACTTCTCATTTCGTCAATGAGGTCATCGTCGTTGTACCGATTCCCATAATGCTCTTTGAGAGCCTCCTTAAGGGACTCCCACGTATAGTGGTTTCGGCAGCCGCCAGCAAATCGACGGAACCAGATGGCTGTATCTTTTTGGAAGAGGAGGTGGGCACAAAGGCACAACTGGTCATAGTCACCTCCCAGTGTTCGGTCAGTGAAGAGCTCAACCTGCCGGATGAACTCATCCACTGCCTCACCATCGAAATGAAGACCCCAGTCGGAAATTATTCGGAATACTCTTCCGGCTGGGATTACAGATGCCTGGCTCCGTTGATTCGCCGACACGGCTGGAGAATTCACTATAAGTGGGTTTTCGGTAGGAGAATGTGTCGACACTGGTGGTTGTTGATGTTCGCGGAACAATTGATCTATGTATGCCTTCATAGAATCAAATAGACCCCGCTGAATGTCCGCAAGAGACGGAAGAACCGGGTTGCTAAGTGGGAAGTGGAAACCTCCCACTCCTTGCTGATGTGTTTTGGGAAGTTGTGGTCCCTGAGCACCCGCTGTATCACCAAGATGAAGTGGTGGTGGAGTATGGATAATGCGGTGGACGGGATCCACTAAGCCTAAGTCGAAAAGTGGATTTTCAGCTCCCGTCGGCGTATTGGGTGGAGTTGGCGACGAATCTGGCCGGGTCTGACTTCGCGTTTGGACGCCTTGTTTCGGCACGGCGCCACGACCACGACCTTTTGCGGATGCGGGAGGGTTTTGAACTGGCATTTTTTTTTTTAAATAAACAACAACTAAATTACACTAATTTAATAAATAAATAAATATATAATTTTTCCCTAAATATTGAACCTAACTAAGTAAATTCCTATTTTTTTTTTTGACGAGAAATAAATATTTCACTAAATAAATGAATAAAGAACTATATAAATAATTAGATGAATAATTTAAGAATTAACTAACAAATTTGACTAACTACACCTACTGAATAAATAAATAAGTAACATATGCTACACCTAACGAATAACTACGAAATAACTTAAGTTGCAAATTGCTAAACTAGATACTAACTACGTTGTCTAATAAAATGGACTAATCAAAACTAACCTATTATAAATAAATAAATATATGTAGTATACCTAAATAATTACAAAAAGCTAGCTAATCTAGTCTATGTTGCTATTAACGGCACCTGCCAGAAATTCAACCTAATTTTGCGTTTCAAAAATCATGTGATTTCCGACAGCCTTACAGACAAAAAGTTAGATTATCTATGCTTCTTTTTTTCTTTCTTTCTTTTTAGAGATGAATGTCTCGCGCAGCAATCTGCAGACTTCAAACAAAACCGAAACTATACGATATCATACGACACGAAACGATAATCAAATAAATAGCAAGACGATATCACATAGAACTAGCCAACTGCATCTCAAGGTAAGTTGTCACAGCAAAAATATTATTACGATAGAGGCAAAATTATGGCTTTCCTTATCAGAATCCCCCTTCCCCATTTCAGGTTGATTTCGCAATTTCGGAGCATTAAGATGTCAAACAAAAATAAAGGCATCTGAGCTAGCCGGCAACCATGGAAAAAAGATAAAAGCAAAAAGAGAAAAAAAAAAATATTGCAGCTTCCATCATTAAGACGCAGCTTTTTCCAACGAATCATGATTAGTCGCGTAGGTGCACAATTGCAAATTCCTTGTCGTAATTCCAATCATGATCCATTGGTAACAGCTTTGCATATCAAAGATGAAAACTGTGATAATAAATTTGCAAAAAAAAAAAAAAATATTATATAATTGATTGAAAGGTCGGTCCTTTCCAACATAAAGGTACCAAGGTGACTTCAAAGAAACTGGGATAGATTTCCAGAGAAACTCAGGGAGTCAGTAATTCTCCAGTTTCTTTAAAGGCCTTAGGTACGTGGAAAAAACCACTTTAGACAACACAAGGAAAGGACCGCCTTGTATACTGAGTCTAAAAGGAAACACTACTCTACATGGATAGGATGCTACAGAAGGATAGGAGTTACACAGCCACCAGAAGGGAATGTACGTGAAATACTAAGTCTAAGTCCAATGTCTTAGAACTGGTAGCCTTAATGTGCTTTGGGAGCGCCACTTGGTATAAGGACTAAAAATACGTTTTTAGCCCTTTACCGGACCAAAGTGGGCCCCACGTTGGGCGCCAGATATGTAAAGGACGTTGGAAACACCCGAAGGTGTCAACGGGGACGGAGCCATTTTGACCGTTAAGGTCCGGTAGTGACAGCTGCCAAAGTTGACAGCTGCCATAATTGGCTCCTCAACGAGCTAAGCGGCGGCCTGTGCTTGCTGTAGCTCAGTTCGGGAGATATGGGCGGGGTTTTTTTCGCCGCTCGCTGCCCCTGTCCATACATATTAAAAAAGGGAATCACAGGCCTAGGGTAGACTTCACAAAAAAGAGGGACAAAATTTGGACAAAGGAAGGTAAGTATGGAGCCAGCCTGCTCAAAGGCCATCATTGATGCTCCGAGGCCCAGATGGCGGTGGACCTCGGCCTTCTATACCCGCTGAAATAAAAGAAAAAAAAACCCGACCGTGAGGCCCCATGGCCGAAAACAGAAAAATTTTGAGAGGGGCCTCCCATGGCGAAACAACGGATGAGGCCTTTCACCTCATCCCGTCAATCAACCTGAAAAGGGTACCGGGGTATTCCTTGAAGGAAAAGCCGATTTTTTTTAGCAATTAACAAACATCTTTTTTTTTATTGTCGTAAAGATAAAGCGAAAAACAAGAAAAATAAACAAATTACGGCAGCCGAAGAAAACAAAAAAAAACATGCATATTAATACGGTTCTGAACACATATCACACTCACCCCTCCTTTCCTCCACGGCCGTTTCGGTGCTGCAGGGCTGAAAGCGAAATTTTTACACGACACCAAAAACAATTATTATTGGGTTTTTTTTTTGGTTTATCCGGGCTGCTGCGACACGCAATTTTTTTGTGATTTTTGCTTATACGCGTAATTCGTTAAAATTATTTTTTTGACACATGAATAACAAAAAAAAGAAAAAGAAAAATCAAGAATGAAACTAAACTACGTCGCTTCACGTCACCGTGTTTTGCCTAAGTAAACTGATTATAAATATTCTATTGCTTGTTCGATCGTTCACAGGTACAAGTATTGAGGACCGGGGCTTTTGTGTCATGAATATCAATTACGAAAAGCGAACTTGTTTTGTTTTTCCAGCGTCCCTGCTGCTCCCGTTGTGACTCCGCCACTTAATTGGCTCCTCAACTCCCCTTTCGTGTCACGGAAAAATTCCGTCCAAACATTCGGCAACTGACTGGGCGCGCTACACAAAATTCCACGGGAATTGCGGACCGAATAGTGCGGCAAATTATTTTCCTCGCAATTGCGAGTCGCGATGAAAACACGTTGGGCCACTATTTGTGCACGACACGATGACGAAGCGTCGGAAGATGACGACGAACAGTTTTCACGTCGACGAGGGCTTTCACGATGCGAGCAGGTCCTAAATCAAACAATTGACGCAGCCACGACTAACCAAAAGCAGACAGTGGCACCGGCTCGACTTTCGGCACACCTGACTCACAAACATTGCTCGAAGATGACGGCGGCAGACATTTCTTCTTTTAATTCGCAAGCGATCTCGCCATTCAGGTGTCGTCCCTCCGGTGGTGGATCGTCGACCCCAAAATTTCTCAAGCGCCCCACTGACACTCCAAAAAGGGAACACGCGCCGCATAAACACCTTTTGAGCGCTTTTCGGGCGATGAATTTTGCGCGCACTTTCCACTTTTGACGCTTTTTCGTCCTTTTCCCTAGCACGACTCCCGCAATACACTTCCAGGCTACGACACCATTTTAGCACAACCGAACACTCGGGGTCGGAATTCTGCTGGCACTGTTTTCGTCGTCGTCGCACAATTTGCGGTCGTTCGCGGTTAGATTTTCGGTGCGCAAATTTCTAGCGATAAACACTGCCGCACGAAATGTACAAAAGGCCCGCAGTTTCGCTCCTCTCAAATTCGGCCCGAAATTCAAGTTCTTTGTTTGTTTTTCTTATTTTATTTTTGTATTTTTATTATTTTTCGGTACCGACGTCCTCCCGTGCTCGGCGGCGTTTCAAGTCGGACTCCCGTTCCACCTGTTCCACCCGTTCCACCTGTTCGATTTATCCCCCCCACTCCTGAAAACTTTTGCCGCCAAAATTTCGCTTCACCAATCAGGTGATTTACTCAACCCTGGAGTTTGGTGGCAGCGGTGTTTTTACAGCGGCCAATTCTAACCCATAAATGCCTATTTTTGAATTTATATCGATATTTCACAAATGTAAATGATTTGAAGTAAATCCAAATTAAATGCATTTGTGAAGAATACCCAAGTTCAAAAACAGACACTTATGTGTCAGACTTGGTCCGTTACAGGGCAGCTTCTGCTTCGCGGCCTGCCAAGCAGGAGAAGCTGAGGGAATCTACCGCCGGATGTCCTTTGCGTGGTAAATGCCAACTGCTTTGCCTTGCAGGTCCGACAACAGGTAGCGGCTATTACCCACTTTTTTAACAACGCGACTCTTGATGAACTTGAAGTCCAGCTTGGAGTTGTAGTGAGCTGCCGCGTCGCTTTGTGCAAAGCTTCGCCGGAACACTTCATCTCCAGGCTGGAATTCAACCACACGAGAGCGCGTGTTGTAGTGAGCTGAATTCTTCGCGTGGGCCGCTCGCAGGTTTTCTTGAACCTGTTGTCGGAGAACTGCAAGTTTGTCGCTCGTGTTGGTAGTGACAGTAGGGTCTTGCAGCAAATTCAGCTTCCGAAGCAGGCTATAAGTTTTGCCGTGGGTGACCATAGATTGGCCAAAGGTGACGAGATATGGTGACGAATTAATGGCGGCATGGTGTGCAGACCTCAACGCACAATTGATGGCCGACAGTCTCTCGTCCCAATTCCGCTGATCTGGATTAATATAGGCCCGTATTGCTGCGACGATTGAACGGTTAACACGTTCAGAAGCATTCGCTTGAGGCGAATAAAGAGCGGTGTAAAGGTGGTTGACACCATACCGATCCAGCAGGGAATTGAAGACGTGAGACTTAAACTGCACGCCATTATCCGTCACCATAGTCTCAGGAACCCCGAAGACATGGAAAATCCGAGTCTCAAGCCAACTGGTCAGAATCCCGGCTTTGAACTTTTTGATAGGCTCCACAAAAGAGAACTTGGATAAATGGTCCACTAAGACTATCGTACCCACATTACCTGACCTAGACCTGGGGAAAGGACCTAACAGATCCATGTACAAACTTTGGAATACACGATCGGAGGTGAATTGGCCTTCCATAGGAGGGCGAAGGCATTGGTTCGGAGCTTTGGTAGACTTGCAGATATCACAAGACAACACATATTCTTTGACCTGTTTGACCATCTTCGGCCAAAAGAATAGTGCACGAAGGCGTTTAAGTGTCTTGGTGATACCGCCATGAGCGCTCAAGGGATGGTCATGCGCTCTTATAAGCAAGTCCAACCGAAGCTCCTCTGGAACCCAAAGTTTCCAGGATAATTGCTCCTGCAATTCATCTCCGGTCGCGTACTCAGTTCGTTTGTACACGAATCCGTCAGATACTTTCATGTCTGGGAGTTGATGTTGGTTCAAAGTAATGCGGTCGATAAGGTCAAGATATTTTGGAGACCCAAAGTGTGGAGAATCCAAGTCCACTTCCACGGAGTCATCAAATGGGTCGCTCAAAGCCAAAGACTCTGAACAGTGGACTCGAGACAAGGTATCAGGGACGACGTTTTGGCTACCTTTTCGATGGACTATAGTAAACTTAAACCCCTGTAGTTTAAGAGCCCACCGAGCCAATCGGCCATTTAGATCCGATTGATTCATTAGCCACTTCAGCGAAGCGTGATCAGTGACTATCGTAAATTCTTGGCCCTCCACGTATGCGCGGAATTTTTTAATAGCATGGACCGCCGCTAGACATTCTTGCTCCGTGACAGTATAATTTCGTTGGGCAGAATTAAGCTTCTTCGACATATAAGCGATAGGCACTTCAGCGTCTTCATCGGTGGTTTGTGTCAGCACAGCCCCAATGCCGTCCTGGCTTGCATCACAATGTATTGCGAATGGACGCGAAAAGTCTGGGCTGTGCAACACCGGTGCCTTAGTTAAGCTGTCTTTAAGTGCGTTAAATGCCGAAGAACCTTCATCTGTCCAGACGAAACCACGGTTCTTGCGGAGCATGTCTGTTAGCGGGGCCGAAATGGCGGCGTAATTATGGACAAATCGCCGATACCATCCGCACATACCCAGGAATCGACGCAGCTGTCTAACAGTCTTCGGTTTGGGAAAGTCTGTAATTTCGCGGATTTTGTCGGAGTCAGTCCCGATGGTTCCGTGACCGATAACGTGACCCAGATAAGAGACTTCCTTCATAACAAACTTACTCTTCTCTATATTCAGGGTCAGCCCTGCCTTTCTCATATAGAAGGCTACTTCTTCCAGTAGCTTGAGGTGTTCTTCGAACGATGATGTAATCACCAGCAGATCATCCAAGTAGACAAACACTTGGTGTCGCAAGTGCGCTGGGATGACGTGGTCCATTAGCCGTTGCATCGTTTGCGGGGCGTTACAAAGCCCAAAAGGCATTGTAACAAATTGATACAACGGTCTGCCGGGGACGGTGAAGGCAGTCTTATCCTTTGACGCCGCATCGAGTGGAATCTGCCAAAACGCATCTTTCAAGTCCAAACTCGAAATGAATTTGGCCTTTGGGAGGCGGCTCAGAATTCCATCAATGAGTGGCAATGGATAAGCGTCCTTCAACGTCACCTCGTTGACCTTACGTGCATCCAGACACAAGCGAACTTTATTAGGTTTGACTACAAGGGTGACTGGTGATGACCAAGCGCTTTGGGATTCCTCAATGACACCCATTGCAAGCATCCGGTCTATTTCCGCATGGAGAAGCTTTTCGACGGCGGGAGAGATCGCATAGTATCTCTGCTTAATAGGCTTGCTGCCTCCGACGTCGATGGCGTGTGATATAAGGTTCGTACGCCCTAAGCCTTCCGCAGAAAAGGATGGAAATCTTGCAATGACTGCATTGAGGCTAGCTTGTTCAGACGCGGTCAACGGATGTTGGTTGACTCCACGTTCAATAGGTTCTAATGACAAGGCTGCTGAATATAAAGAGTCATTGAAAAGTGCAGGAGCAAGCTCGAATCTGCGCACGAAATCGATTCCGAGGTAGAGATTCTGGCTGAGGGTTGGCATTATCAGAAACTCTATGGTTTCTGTACGCCCTCTAAAGGTGACAGAAGTGGAAATTTTTCCAACGGCTGAATGGCGGGTGCCATCAGCAGTGGTAACCCCCATCCGGAATCTCTCCCAAGGATGATTGGGTGCCGCCAGGAATTTCTTCGCAAAATCCGACGCAATTACACTGCATGACGCCCCCGTATCAATTAGGCCACTTACTGAAGTATTAAGCATGGAAACCTCAGCGTATGGTCTAATATCATCACGGGGACGGTTCAAAAGAATACCAGAGCATCGTCGACGATTAGCAAGAACGTTACGCCAAAACTTACGTAAACGTAAAGTTGATCGTTTTGGGCGACTTGGTTTAAGTTCGTCGGCACTGAAAATTCGACGACGAGCAACTTGATATTCTTTTAAACGCTCATGCAGCGGCTTAAAACTATAATGGATGGGTTTCGATTCGGTAGTGGACGGTGAGACACTAGTGGAAGGTAAAGAATTTACAGTAGTCACTGCGCTCGACTGAGTTTCTAATGAGCCATTCAGATCTAAATGGTCATGTGTGCGTGGTACGATACGCACCTCTGGGGTTTTAGTCGTAGCGTCAGGTTTAATGGACAAATCCGGTGAAGACATATCAGGGCTATTGTAAGACACATCTGGTATTAATATGCCAGATTGCTTGGACGGAACCAGGCCATTCTGTTCCAGGCAAGAACTTCCGGCATCTACAATCGTAGGGTTTACTGGTTGACGTTGTTCGAAGGCTGGTTCTCCTGGACTTCCTGGGGAGACCTCTGGTGTTGTGGAGGTCTCCGGCGATCTCGGTTTTTTGCACAACGAGAACACCGCGGTTTGTAGACCCCAGAAGCTCCGCAACCGAAACAAAATACCCTTGGTTCCGCCTTGCAATCGGCATAGGTGTGCCCGGGTTTAAGGCAGTTCCAGCAAGTAGCGGAAGATTTCAACTCCTCCACTCCAGAACTCGGTTCCGCTTCCTCTTCCGAAAACTCAACGGGTTCTACTTCTTCAACTCTCCGACGAGGAGGTTGACTCACATCCTGCGAAGAACGCCATTGTGCCGCTCGTTTTTCAACATGTTCCAACTGGGTGACGCTTAATCGAAGGTCCCGAAGGGAACGAATATCCGATAAAGCCAGATGTTGAGCTAGGAAGGGGCGTAAGTTTCTCCGCACGATGCGAGTTAACTCCCCGTCCGTGAGCTTGAAGGACATACGGTCGTTGATCCGCATGATACTTTCAACGAAAGTATCATATGCCTCACCTTTCTTCTGACAACGACTTCTCATTTCGTCAATGAGGTCATCGTCGTTGTACCGATTCCCATAATGCTCTTTGAGAGCCTCCTTAAGGGACTCCCACGTATAGTGGTTTCGGCAGCCGCCAGCAAATCGACGGAACCAGATGGCTGTATCTTTTTGGAAGAGGAGGTGGGCACAAAGGCACAACTGGTCATAGTCACCTCCCAGTGTTCGGTCAGTGAAGAGCTCAACCTGCCGGATGAACTCATCCACTGCCTCACCATCGAAATGAAGACCCCAGTCGGAAATTATTCGGAATACTCTTCCGGCTGGGATTACAGATGCCTGGCTCCGTTGATTCGCCGACACGGCTGGAGAATTCACTATAAGTGGGTTTTCGGTAGGAGAATGTGTCGACACTGGTGGTTGTTGATGTTCGCGGAACAATTGATCTATGTATGCCTTCATAGAATCAAATAGACCCCGCTGAATGTCCGCAAGAGACGGAAGAACCGGGCTGCTAAGTGGGAAGTGGAAACCTCCCACTCCTTGCTGATGTGTTTTGGGAAGTTGTGGTCCCTGAGCACCCGCTGTATCACCAAGATGAAGTGGTGGTGGAGTATGGATAATGCGGTGGACGGGATCCACTAAGCCTAAGTCGAAAAGTGGATTTTCAGCTCCCGTCGGCGTATTGGGTGGAGTTGGCGACGAATCTGGCCGGGTCTGACTTCGCGTTTGGACGCCTTGTTTCGGCACGGCGCCACGACCACGACCTTTTGCGGATGCGGGAGGGTTTTGAACTGGCATTTTTTTTTTTAAATAAACAATAACTAAATTACACTAATTTAATAAATAAATAAATATATAATTTTTCCCTAAATATTGAACCTAACTAAGTAAATTCCTATTTTTTTTTTTTGACGAGAAATAAATATTTCACTAAATAAATGAATAAAGAACTATATAAATAATTAGATGAATAATTTAAGAATTAACTAACAAATTTGACTAACTACACCTACTGAATAAATAAATAAGTAACATATGCTACACCTAACGAATAACTACGAAATAACTTAAGTTGCAAATTGCTAAACTAGATACTAACTACGTTGTCTAATAAAATGGACTAATCAAAACTAACCTATTATAAATAAATAAATATATGTAGTATACCTAAATAATTACAAAAAGCTAGCTAATCTAGTCTATGTTGCTATTAACGGCACCTGCCAGAAATTCAACCTAATTTTGCGTTTCAAAAATCATGTGATTTCCGACAGCCTTACAGACAAAAAGTTAGATTATCTATGCTTCTTTTTTTCTTTCTTTCTTTTTAGAGATGAATGTCTCGCGCAGCAATCTGCAGACTTCAAACAAAACCGAAACTATACGATATCATACGACACGAAACGATAATCAAATAAATAGCAAGACGATATCACATAGAACTAGCCAACTGCATCTCAAGGTAAGTTGTCACAGCAAAAATATTATTACGATAGAGGCAAAATTATGGCTTTCCTTATCAGAATCCCCCTTCCCCATTTCAGGTTGATTTCGCAATTTCGGAGCATTAAGATGTCAAACAAAAATAAAGGCATCTGAGCTAGCCGGCAACCATGGAAAAAAGATAAAAGCAAAAAGAGAAAAAAAAAAAATATTGCAGCTTCCATCATTAAGACGCAGCTTTTTCCAACGAATCATGATTAGTCGCGTAGGTGCACAATTGCAAATTCCTTGTCGTAATTCCAATCATGATCCATTGGTAACAGCTTTGCATATCAAAGATGAAAACTGTGATAATAAATTTGCAAAAAAAAAAAAAAATATTATATAATTGATTGAAAGGTCGGTCCTTTCCAACATAAAGGTACCAAGGTGACTTCAAAGAAACTGGGATAGATTTCCAGAGAAACTCAGGGAGTCAGTAATTCTCCAGTTTCTTTAAAGGCCTTAGGTACGTGGAAAAAACCACTTTAGACAACACAAGGAAAGGACCGCCTTGTATACTGAGTCTAAAAGGAAACACTACTCTACATGGATAGGATGCTACAGAAGGATAGGAGTTACACAGCCACCAGAAGGGAATGTACGTGAAATACTAAGTCTAAGTCCAATGTCTTAGAACTGGTAGCCTTAATGTGCTTTGGGAGCGCCACTTGGTATAAGGACTAAAAATACGTTTTTAGCCCTTTACCGGACCAAAGTGGGCCCCACGTTGGGCGCCAGATATGTAAAGGACGTTGGAAACACCCGAAGGTGTCAACGGGGACGGAGCCATTTTGACCGTTAAGGTCCGGTAGTGACAGCTGCCAAAGTTGACAGCTGCCATAATTGGCTCCTCAACGAGCTAAGCGGCGGCCTGTGCTTGCTGTAGCTCAGTTCGGGAGATATGGGCGGGGTTTTTTTCGCCGCTCGCTGCCCCTGTCCATACATATTAAAAAAGGGAATCACAGGCCTAGGGTAGACTTCACAAACAAGAGGGACAAAATTTGGACAAAGGAAGGTAAGTATGGAGCCAGCCTGCTCAAAGGCCATCATTGATGCTCCGAGGCCCAGATGGCGGTGGACCTCGGCCTTCTATACCCGCTGAAATAAAAGAAAAAAAAACCCGACCGTGAGGCCCCATGGCCGAAAACAGAAAAATTTTGAGAGGGGCCTCCCATGGCGAAACAAGGGATGAGGCCTTTCACCTCATCCCGTCAATCAACCTGAAAAGGGTACCGGGGTATTCCTTGAAGGAAAAGCCGATTTTTTTTAGCAATTAACAAACATCTTTTTTTTTATTGTCGTAAAGATAAAGCGAAAAACAAGAAAAATAAACAAATTACGGCAGCCGAAGAAAACAAAAAAAAACATGCATATTAATACGGTTCTGAACACATATCACACTCACCCCTCCTTTCCTCCACGGCCGTTTCGGTGCTGCAGGGCTGAAAGCGAAATTTTTACACGACACCAAAAACAATTATTATTGGGTTTTTTTTTGGTTTATCCGGGCTGCTGCGACACGCAATTTTTTTGTGATTTTTGCTTATACGCGTAATTCGTTAAAATTATTTTTTTGACACATGAATAACAAAAAAAAGAAAAAGAAAAATCAAGAATGAAACTAAACTACGTCGCTTCACGTCACCGTGTTTTGCCTAAGTAAACTGATTATAAATATTCTATTGCTTGTTCGATCGTTCACAGGTACAAGTATTGAGGACCGGGGCTTTTGTGTCATGAATATCAATTACGAAAAGCGAACTTGTTTTGTTTTTCCAGCGTCCCTGCTGCTCCCGTTGTGACTCCGCCACTTAATTGGCTCCTCAACTCCCCTTTCGTGTCACGGAAAAATTCCGTCCAAACATTCGGCAACTGACTGGGCGCGCTACACAAAATTCCACGGGAACTGCGGACCGAATAGTGCGGCAAATTATTTTCCTCGCAATTGCGAGTCGCGATGAAAACACGTTGGGCCACTATTTGTGCACGACACGATGACGAAGCGTCGGAAGATGACGACGAACAGTTTTCACGTCGACGAGGGCTTTCACGATGCGAGCAGGTCCTAAATCAAACAATTGACGCAGCCACGACTAACCAAAAGCAGACAGTGGCACCGGCTCGACTTTCGGCACACCTGACTCACAAACATTGCTCGAAGATGACGGCGGCAGACATTTCTTCTTTTAATTCGCAAGCGATCTCGCCATTCAGGTGTCGTCCCTCCGGTGGTGGATCGTCGACCCCAAAATTTCTCAAGCGCCCCACTGACACTCCAAAAAGGGAACACGCGCCGCATAAACACCTTTTGAGCGCTTTTCGGGCGATGAATTTTGCGCGCACTTTCCACTTTTGACGCTTTTTCGTCCTTTTCCCTAGCACGACTCCCGCAATACACTTCCAGGCTACGACACCATTTTAGCACAACCGAACACTCGGGGTCGGAATTCTGCTGGCACTGTTTTCGTCGTCGTCGCACAATTTGCGGTCGTTCGCGGTTAGATTTTCGGTGCGCAAATTTCTAGCGATAAACACTGCCGCACGAAATGTACAAAAGGCCCGCAGTTTCGCTCCTCTCAAATTCGGCCCGAAATTCAAGTTCTTTGTTTGTTTTTCTTATTTTATTTTTGTATTTTTATTATTTTTCGGTACCGACGTCCTCCCGTGCTCGGCGGCGTTTCAAGTCGGACTCCCGTTCCACCTGTTCCACCCGTTCCACCTGTTCGATTTATCCCCCCCACTCCTGAAAACTTTTGCCGCCAAAATTTCGCTTCACCAATCAGGTGATTTACTCAACCCTGGAGTTTGGTGGCAGCGGTGTTTTTACAGCGGCCAATTCTAACCCATAAATGCCTATTTTTGAATTTATATCGATATTTCACAAATGTAAATGATTTGAAGTAAATCCAAATTAAATGCATTTGTGAAGAATACCCAAGTTCAAAAACAGACACTTATGTGTCAGACTTGGTCCGTTACAGGGCAGCTTCTGCTTCGCGGCCTGCCAAGCAGGAGAAGCTAAGGGAATCTACCGCCGGATGTCCTTTGCGTGGTAAATGCCAACTGCTTTGCCTTGCAGGTCCGACAACAGGTAGCGGCTATTACCCACTTTTTTAACAACGCGACTCTTGATGAACTTGAAGTCCAGCTTGGAGTTGTAGTGAGCTGCCGCGTCGCTTTGTGCAAAGCTTCGCCGGAACACTTCATCTCCAGGCTGGAATTCAACCACACGAGAGCGCGTGTTGTAGTGAGCTGAATTCTTCGCGTGGGCCGCTCGCAGGTTTTCTTGAACCTGTTGTCGGAGAACTGCAAGTTTGTCGCTCGTGTTGGTAGTGGCAGTAGGGTCTTGCAGCAAATTCAGCTTCCGAAGCAGGCTATAAGTTTTGCCGTGGGTGACCATAGATTGGCCAAAGGTGACGAGATATGGTGACGAATTAATGGCGGCATGGTGTGCAGACCTCAACGCACAATTGATGGCCGACAGTCTCTCGTCCCAATTCCGCTGATCTGGATTAATATAGGCCCGTATTGCTGCGACGATTGAACGGTTAACACGTTCAGAAGCATTCGCTTGAGGCGAATAAAGAGCGGTGTAAAGGTGGTTGACACCATACCGATCCAGCAGGGAATTGAAGACGTGAGACTTAAACTGCACGCCATTATCCGTCACCATAGTCTCAGGAACCCCGAAGACATGGAAAATCCGAGTCTCAAGCTAACTGGTCAGAATCCCGGCTTTGAACTTTTTGATAGGCTCCACAAAAGAGAACTTGGATAAATGGTCCACTAAGACTATCGTACCCACATTACCTGACCTAGACCTGGGGAAAGGACCTAACAGATCCATGTACAAACTTTGGAATACACGATCGGAGGTGAATTGGCCTTCCATAGGAGGGCGAAGGCATTGGTTCGGAGCTTTGGTAGACTTGCAGATATCACAAGACAACACATATTCTTTGACCTGTTTGACCATCTTCGGCCAAAAGAATAGTGCACGAAGGCGTTTAAGTGTCTTGGTGATACCGCCATGAGCGCTCAAGGGATGGTCATGCGCTCTTATAAGCAAGTCCAACCGAAGCTCCTCTGGAACCCAAAGTTTCCAGGATAATTGCTCCTGCAATTCATCTCCGGTCGCGTACTCAGTTCGTTTGTACACGAATCCGTCAGATACTTTCATGTCTGGGAGTTGATGTTGGTTCAAAGTAATGCGGTCGATAAGGTCAAGATATTTTGGAGACCCAAAGTGTGGAGAATCCAAGTCCACTTCCACGGAGTCATCAAATGGGTCGCTCAAAGCCAAAGACTCTGAACAGTGGACTCGAGACAAGGTATCAGGGACGACGTTTTGGCTACCTTTTCGATGGACTATAGTAAACTTAAACCCCTGTAGTTTAAGAGCCCACCGAGCCAATCGGCCATTTAGATCCGATTGATTCATTAGCCACTTCAGCGAAGCGTGATCAGTGACTATCGTAAATTCTTGGCCCTCCACGTATGCGCGGAATTTTTTAATAGCATGGACCGCCGCTAGACATTCTTGCTCCGTGACAGTATAATTTCGTTGGGCAGAATTAAGCTTCTTCGACATATAAGCGATAGGCACTTCAGCGTCTTCATCGGTGGTTTGTGTCAGCACAGCCCCAATGCCGTCCTGGCTTGCATCACAATGTATTGCGAATGGACGCGAAAAGTCTGGGCTGTGCAACACCGGTGCCTTAGTTAAGCTGTCTTTAAGTGCGTTAAATGCCGAAGAACCTTCATCTGTCCAGACGAAACCACGGTTCTTGCGGAGCATGTCTGTTAGCGGGGCCGAAATGGCGGCGTAATTATGGACAAATCGCCGATACCATCCGCACATACCCAGGAATCGACGCAGCTGTCTAACAGTCTTCGGTTTGGGAAAGTCTGTAATTTCGCGGATTTTGTCGGAGTCAGTCCCGATGGTTCCGTGACCGATAACGTGACCCAGATAAGAGACTTCCTTCATAACAAACTTACTCTTCTCTATATTCAGGGTCAGCCCTGCCTTTCTCATATAGAAGGCTACTTCTTCCAGTAGCTTGAGGTGTTCTTCGAACGATGATGTAATCACCAGCAGATCATCCAAGTAGACAAACACTTGGTGTCGCAAGTGCGCTGGGATGACGTGGTCCATTAGCCGTTGCATCGTTTGCGGGGCGTTACAAAGCCCAAAAGGCATTGTAACAAATTGATACAACGGTCTGCCGGGGACGGTGAAGGCAGTCTTATCCTTTGACGCCGCATCGAGTGGAATCTGCCAAAACGCATCTTTCAAGTCCAAACTCGAAATGAATTTGGCCTTTGGGAGGCGGCTCAGAATTCCATCAATGAGTGGCAATGGATAAGCGTCCTTCAACGTCACCTCGTTGACCTTACGTGCATCCAGACACAAGCGAACTTTATTAGGTTTGACTACAAGGGTGACTGGTGATGACCAAGCGCTTTGGGATTCCTCAATGACACCCATTGCAAGCATCCGGTCTATTTCCGCATGGAGAAGCTTTTCGACGGCGGGAGAGATCGCATAGTATCTCTGCTTAATAGGCTTGCTGCCTCCGACGTCGATGGCGTGTGATATAAGGTTCGTACGCCCTAAGCCTTCCGCAGAAAAGGATGGAAATCTTGCAATGACTGCATTGAGGCTAGCTTGTTCAGACGCGGTCAACGGATGTTGGTTGACTCCACGTTCAATAGGTTCTAATGACAAGGCTGCTGAATATAAAGAGTCATTGAAAAGTGCAGGAGCAAGCTCGAATCTGCGCACGAAATCGATTCCGAGGTAGAGATTCTGGCTGAGGGTTGGCATTATCAGAAACTCTATGGTTTCTGTACGCCCTCTAAAGGTGACAGAAGTGGAAATTTTTCCAACGGCTGAATGGCGGGTGCCATCAGCAGTGGTAACCCCCATCCGGAATCTCTCCCAAGGATGATTGGGTGCCGCCAGGAATTTCTTCGCAAAATCCGACGCAATTACACTGCATGACGCCCCCGTATCAATTAGGCCACTTACTGAAGTATTAAGCATGGAAACCTCAGCGTATGGTCTAATATCATCACGGGGACGGTTCAAAAGAATACCAGAGCATCGTCGACGATTAGCAAGAACGTTACGCCAAAACTTACGTAAACGTAAAGTTGATCGTTTTGGGCGACTTGGTTTAAGTTCGTCGGCACTGAAAATTCGACGACGAGCAACTTGATATTCTTTTAAACGCTCATGCAGCGGCTTAAAACTATAATGGATGGGTTTCGATTCGGTAGTGGACGGTGAGACACTAGTGGAAGGTAAAGAATTTACAGTAGTCACTGCGCTCGACTGAGTTTCTAATGAGCCATTCAGATCTAAATGGTCATGTGTGCGTGGTACGATACGCACCTCTGGGGTTTTAGTCGTAGCGTCAGGTTTAATGGACAAATCCGGTGAAGACATATCAGGGCTATTGTAAGACACATCTGGTATTAATATGCCAGATTGCTTGGACGGAACCAGGCCATTCTGTTCCAGGCAAGAACTTCCGGCATCTACAATCGTAGGGTTTACTGGTTGACGTTGTTCGAAGGCTGGTTCTCCTGGACTTCCTAGGGAGACCTCTGGTGTTGTGGAGGTCTCCGGCGATCTCGGTTTTTTGCACAACGAGAACACCGCGGTTTGTAGACCCCAGAAGCTCCGCAACCGAAACAAAATACCCTTGGTTCCGCCTTGCAATCGGCATAGGTGTGCCCGGGTTTAAGGCAGTTCCAGCAAGTAGCGGAAGATTTCAACTCCTCCACTCCAGAACTCGGTTCCGCTTCCTCTTCCGAAAACTCAACGGGTTCTACTTCTTCAACTCTCCGACGAGGAGGTTGACTCACATCCTGCGAAGAACGCCATTGTGCCGCTCGTTTTTCAACATGTTCCAACTGGGTGACGCTTAATCGAAGGTCCCGAAGGGAACGAATATCCGATAAAGCCAGATGTTGAGCTAGGAAGGGGCGTAAGTTTCTCCGCACGATGCGAGTTAACTCCCCGTCCGTGAGCTTGAAGGACATACGGTCGTTGATCCGCATGATACTTTCAACGAAAGTATCATATGCCTCACCTTTCTTCTGACAACGACTTCTCATTTCGTCAATGAGGTCATCGTCGTTGTACCGATTCCCATAATGCTCTTTGAGAGCCTCCTTAAGGGACTCCCACGTATAGTGGTTTCGGCAGCCGCCAGCAAATCGACGGAACCAGATGGCTGTATCTTTTTGGAAGAGGAGGTGGGCACAAAGGCACAACTGGTCATAGTCACCTCCCAGTGTTCGGTCAGTGAAGAGCTCAACCTGCCGGATGAACTCATCCACTGCCTCACCATCGAAATGAAGACCCCAGTCGGAAATTATTCGGAATACTCTTCCGGCTGGGATTACAGATGCCTGGCTCCGTTGATTCGCCGACACGGCTGGAGAATTCACTATAAGTGGGTTTTCGGTAGGAGAATGTGTCGACACTGGTGGTTGTTGATGTTCGCGGAACAATTGATCTATGTATGCCTTCATAGAATCAAATAGACCCCGCTGAATGTCCGCAAGAGACGGAAGAACCGGGTTGCTAAGTGGGAAGTGGAAACCTCCCACTCCTTGCTGATGTGTTTTGGGAAGTTGTGGTCCCTGAGCACCCGCTGTATCACCAAGATGAAGTGGTGGTGGAGTATGGATAATGCGGTGGACGGGATCCACTAAGCCTAAGTCGAAAAGTGGATTTTCAGCTCCCGTCGGCGTATTGGGTGGAGTTGGCGACGAATCTGGCCGGGTCTGACTTCGCGTTTGGACGCCTTGTTTCGGCACGGCGCCACGACCACGACCTTTTGCGGATGCGGGAGGGTTTTGAACTGGCATTTTTTTTTTTAAATAAACAATAACTAAATTACACTAATTTAATAAATAAATAAATATATAATTTTTCCCTAAATATTGAACCTAACTAAGTAAATTCCTATTTTTTTTTTTGACGAGAAATAAATATTTCACTAAATAAATGAATAAAGAACTATATAAATAATTAGATGAATAATTTAAGAATTAACTAACAAATTTGACTAACTACACCTACTGAATAAATAAATAAGTAACATATGCTACACCTAACGAATAACTACGAAATAACTTAAGTTGCAAATTGCTAAACTAGATACTAACTACGTTGTCTAATAAAATGGACTAATCAAAACTAACCTATTATAAATAAATAAATATATGTAGTATACCTAAATAATTACAAAAAGCTAGCTAATCTAGTCTATGTTGCTATTAACGGCACCTGCCAGAAATTCAACCTAATTTTGCGTTTCAAAAATCATGTGATTTCCGACAGCCTTACAGACAAAAAGTTAGATTATCTATGCTTCTTTTTTTCTTTCTTTCTTTTTAGAGATGAATGTCTCGCGCAGCAATCTGCAGACTTCAAACAAAACCGAAACTATACGATATCATACGACACGAAACGATAATCAAATAAATAGCAAGACGATATCACATAGAACTAGCCAACTGCATCTCAAGGTAAGTTGTCACAGCAAAAATATTATTACGATAGAGGCAAAATTATGGCTTTCCTTATCAGAATCCCCCTTCCCCATTTCAGGTTGATTTCGCAATTTCGGAGCATTAAGATGTCAAACAAAAATAAAGGCATCTGAGCTAGCCGGCAACCATGGAAAAAAGATAAAAGCAAAAAGAGAAAAAAAAAAAAATATTGCAGCTTCCATCATTAAGACGCAGCTTTTTCCAACGAATCATGATTAGTCGCGTAGGTGCACAATTGCAAATTCCTTGTCGTAATTCCAATCATGATCCATTGGTAACAGCTTTGCATATCAAAGATGAAAACTGTGATAATAAATTTGCAAAAAAAAAAAAAATATTATATAATTGATTGAAAGGTCGGTCCTTTCCAACATAAAGGTACCAAGGTGACTTCAAAGAAACTGGGATAGATTTCCAGAGAAACTCAGGGAGTCAGTAATTCTCCAGTTTCTTTAAAGGCCTTAGGTACGTGGAAAAAACCACTTTAGACAACACAAGGAAAGGACCGCCTTGTATACTGAGTCTAAAAGGAAACACTACTCTACATGGATAGGATGCTACAGAAGGATAGGAGTTACACAGCCACCAGAAGGGAATGTACGTGAAATACTAAGTCTAAGTCCAATGTCTTAGAACTGGTAGCCTTAATGTGCTTTGGGAGCGCCACTTGGTATAAGGACTAAAAATACGTTTTTAGCCCTTTACCGGACCAAAGTGGGCCCCACGTTGGGCGCCAGATATGTAAAGGACGTTGGAAACACCCGAAGGTGTCAACGGGGACGGAGCCATTTTGACCGTTAAGGTCCGGTAGTGACAGCTGCCAAAGTTGACAGCTGCCATAATTGGCTCCTCAACGAGCTAAGCGGCGGCCTGTGCTTGCTGTAGCTCAGTTCGGGAGATATGGGCGGGGTTTTTTTCGCCGCTCGCTGCCCCTGTCCATACATATTAAAAAAGGGAATCACAGGCCTAGGGTAGACTTCACAAACAAGAGGGACAAAATTTGGACAAAGGAAGGTAAGTATGGAGCCAGCCTGCTCAAAGGCCATCATTGATGCTCCGAGGCCCAGATGGCGGTGGACCTCGGCCTTCTATACCCGCTGAAATAAAAGAAAAAAAAACCCGACCGTGAGGCCCCATGGCCGAAAACAGAAAAATTTTGAGAGGGGCCTCCCATGGCGAAACAAGGGATGAGGCCTTTCACCTCATCCCGTCAATCAACCTGAAAAGGGTACCGGGGTATTCCTTGAAGGAAAAGCCGATTTTTTTAGCAATTAACAAACATCTTTTTTTTTATTGTCGTAAAGATAAAGCGAAAAACAAGAAAAATAAACAAATTACGGCAGCCGAAGAAAACAAAAAAAAACATGCATATTAATACGGTTCTGAACACATATCACACTCACCCCTCCTTTCCTCCACGGCCGTTTCGGTGCTGCAGGGCTGAAAGCGAAATTTTTACACGACACCAAAAACAATTATTATTGGGTTTTTTTTTTGGTTTATCCGGGCTGCTGCGACACGCAATTTTTTTGTGATTTTTGCTTATACGCGTAATTCGTTAAAATTATTTTTTTGACACATGAATAACAAAAAAAAGAAAAAGAAAAATCAAGAATGAAACTAAACTACGTCGCTTCACGTCACCGTGTTTTGCCTAAGTAAACTGATTTTAAATATTCTATTGCTTGTTCGATCGTTCACAGGTACAAGTATTGAGGACCGGGGCTTTTGTGTCATGAATATCAATTACGAAAAGCGAACTTGTTTTGTTTTTCCAGCGTCCCTGCTGCTCCCGTTGTGACTCCGCCACTTAATTGGCTCCTCAACTCCCCTTTCGTGTCACGGAAAAATTCCGTCCAAACATTCGGCAACTGACTGGGCGCGCTACACAAAATTCCACGGGAATTGCGGACCGAATAGTGCGGCAAATTATTTTCCTCGCAATTGCGAGTCGCGATGAAAACACGTTGGGCCACTATTTGTGCACGACACGATGACGAAGCGTCGGAAGATGACGACGAACAGTTTTCACGTCGACGAGGGCTTTCACGATGCGAGCAGGTCCTAAATCAAACAATTGACGCAGCCACGACTAACCAAAAGCAGACAGTGGCACCGGCTCGACTTTCGGCACACCTGACTCACAAACATTGCTCGAAGATGACGGCGGCAGACATTTCTTCTTTTAATTCGCAAGCGATCTCGCCATTCAGGTGTCGTCCCTCCGGTGGTGGATCGTCGACCCCAAAATTTCTCAAGCGCCCCACTGACACTCCAAAAAGGGAACACGCGCCGCATAAACACCTTTTGAGCGCTTTTCGGGCGATGAATTTTGCGCGCACTTTCCACTTTTGACGCTTTTTCGTCCTTTTCCCTAGCACGACTCCCGCAATACACTTCCAGGCTACGACACCATTTTAGCACAACCGAACACTCGGGGTCGGAATTCTGCTGGCACTGTTTTCGTCGTCGTCGCACAATTTGCGGTCGTTCGCGGTTAGATTTTCGGTGCGCAAATTTCTAGCGATAAACACTGCCGCACGAAATGTACAAAAGGCCCGCAGTTTCGCTCCTCTCAAATTCGGCCCGAAATTCAAGTTCTTTGTTTGTTTTTCTTATTTTATTTTTGTATTTTTATTATTTTTCGGTACCGACGTCCTCCCGTGCTCGGCGGCGTTTCAAGTCGGACTCCCGTTCCACCTGTTCCACCCGTTCCACCTGTTCGATTTATCCCCCCCACTCCTGAAAACTTTTGCCGCCAAAATTTCGCTTCACCAATCAGGTGATTTACTCAACCCTGGAGTTTGGTGGCAGCGGTGTTTTTACAGCGGCCAATTCTAACCCATAAATGCCTATTTTTGAATTTATATCGATATTTCACAAATGTAAATGATTTGAAGTAAATCCAAATTAAATGCATTTGTGAAGAATACCCAAGTTCAAAAACAGACACTTATGTGTCAGACTTGGTCCGTTACAGGGCAGCTTCTGCTTCGCGGCCTGCCAAGCAGGAGAAGCTGAGGGAATCTACCGCCGGATGTCCTTTGCGTGGTAAATGCCAACTGCTTTGCCTTGCAGGTCCGACAACAGGTAGCGGCTATTACCCACTTTTTTAACAACGCGACTCTTGATGAACTTGAAGTCCAGCTTGGAGTTGTAGTGAGCTGCCGCGTCGCTTTGTGCAAAGCTTCGCCGGAACACTTCATCTCCAGGCTGGAATTCAACCACACGAGAGCGCGTGTTGTAGTGAGCTGAATTCTTCGCGTGGGCCGCTCGCAGGTTTTCTTGAACCTGTTGTCGGAGAACTGCAAGTTTGTCGCTCGTGTTGGTAGTGACAGTAGGGTCTTGCAGCAAATTCAGCTTCCGAAGCAGGCTATAAGTTTTGCCGTGGGTGACCATAGATTGGCCAAAGGTGACGAGATATGGTGACGAATTAATGGCGGCATGGTGTGCAGACCTCAACGCACAATTGATGGCCGACAGTCTCTCGTCCCAATTCCGCTGATCTGGATTAATATAGGCCCGTATTGCTGCGACGATTGAACGGTTAACACGTTCAGAAGCATTCGCTTGAGGCGAATAAAGAGCGGTGTAAAGGTGGTTGACACCATACCGATCCAGCAGGGAATTGAAGACGTGAGACTTAAACTGCACGCCATTATCCGTCACCATAGTCTCAGGAACCCCGAAGACATGGAAAATCCGAGTCTCAAGCCAACTGGTCAGAATCCCGGCTTTGAACTTTTTGATAGGCTCCACAAAAGAGAACTTGGATAAATGGTCCACTAAGACTATCGTACCCACATTACCTGACCTAGACCTGGGGAAAGGACCTAACAGATCCATGTACAAACTTTGGAATACACGATCGGAGGTGAATTGGCCTTCCATAGGAGGGCGAAGGCATTGGTTCGGAGCTTTGGTAGACTTGCAGATATCACAAGACAACACATATTCTTTGACCTGTTTGACCATCTTCGGCCAAAAGAATAGTGCACGAAGGCGTTTAAGTGTCTTGGTGATACCGCCATGAGCGCTCAAGGGATGGTCATGCGCTCTTATAAGCAAGTCCAACCGAAGCTCCTCTGGAACCCAAAGTTTCCAGGATAATTGCTCCTGCAATTCATCTCCGGTCGCGTACTCAGTTCGTTTGTACACGAATCCGTCAGATACTTTCATGTCTGGGAGTTGATGTTGGTTCAAAGTAATGCGGTCGATAAGGTCAAGATATTTTGGAGACCCAAAGTGTGGAGAATCCAAGTCCACTTCCACGGAGTCATCAAATGGGTCGCTCAAAGCCAAAGACTCTGAACAGTGGACTCGAGACAAGGTATCAGGGACGACGTTTTGGCTACCTTTTCGATGGACTATAGTAAACTTAAACCCCTGTAGTTTAAGAGCCCACCGAGCCAATCGGCCATTTAGATCCGATTGATTCATTAGCCACTTCAGCGAAGCGTGATCAGTGACTATCGTAAATTCTTGGCCCTCCACGTATGCGCGGAATTTCTTAATAGCATGGACCGCCGCTAGACATTCTTGCTCCGTGACAGTATAATTTCGTTGGGCAGAATTAAGCTTCTTCGACATATAAGCGATAGGCACTTCAGCGTCTTCATCGGTGGTTTGTGTCAGCACAGCCCCAATGCCGTCCTGGCTTGCATCACAATGTATTGCGAATGGACGCGAAAAGTCTGGGCTGTGCAACACCGGTGCCTTAGTTAAGCTGTCTTTAAGTGCGTTAAATGCCGAAGAACCTTCATCTGTCCAGACGAAACCATGGTTCTTGCGGAGCATGTCTGTTAGCGGGGCCGAAATGGCGGCGTAATTATGGACAAATCGCCGATACCATCCGCACATACCCAGGAATCGACGCAGCTGTCTAACAGTCTTCGGTTTGGGAAAGTCTGTAATTTCGCGGATTTTGTCGGAGTCAGTCCCGATGGTTCCGTGACCGATAACGTGACCCAGATAAGAGACTTCCTTCATAACAAACTTACTCTTCTCTATATTCAGGGTCAGCCCTGCCTTTCTCATATAGAAGGCTACTTCTTCCAGTAGCTTGAGGTGTTCTTCGAACGATGATGTAATCACCAGCAGATCATCCAAGTAGACAAACACTTGGTGTCGCAAGTGCGCTGGGATGACGTGGTCCATTAGCCGTTGCATCGTTTGCGGGGCGTTACAAAGCCCAAAAGGCATTGTAACAAATTGATACAACGGTCTGCCGGGGACGGTGAAGGCAGTCTTATCCTTTGACGCCGCATCGAGTGGAATCTGCCAAAACGCATCTTTCAAGTCCAAACTCGAAATGAATTTGGCCTTTGGGAGGCGGCTCAGAATTCCATCAATGAGTGGCAATGGATAAGCGTCCTTCAACGTCACCTCGTTGACCTTACGTGCATCCAGACACAAGCGAACTTTATTAGGTTTGACTACAAGGGTGACTGGTGATGACCAAGCGCTTTGGGATTCCTCAATGACACCCATTGCAAGCATCCGGTCTATTTCCGCATGGAGAAGCTTTTCGACGGCGGGAGAGATCGCATAGTATCTCTGCTTAATAGGCTTGCTGCCTCCGACGTCGATGGCGTGTGATATAAGGTTCGTACGCCCTAAGCCTTCCGCAGAAAAGGATGGAAATCTTGCAATGACTGCATTGAGGCTAGCTTGTTCAGACGCGGTCAACGGATGTTGGTTGACTCCACGTTCAATAGGTTCTAATGACAAGGCTGCTGAATATAAAGAGTCATTGAAAAGTGCAGGAGCAAGCTCGAATCTGCGCACGAAATCGATTCCGAGGTAGAGATTCTGGCTGAGGGTTGGCATTATCAGAAACTCTATGGTTTCTGTACGCCCTCTAAAGGTGACAGAAGTGGAAATTTTTCCAACGGCTGAATGGCGGGTGCCATCAGCAGTGGTAACCCCCATCCGGAATCTCTCCCAAGGATGATTGGGTGCCGCCAGGAATTTCTTCGCAAAATCCGACGCAATTACACTGCATGACGCCCCCGTATCAATTAGGCCACTTACTGAAGTATTAAGCATGGAAACCTCAGCGTATGGTCTAATATCATCACGGGGACGGTTCAAAAGAATACCAGAGCATCGTCGACGATTAGCAAGAACGTTACGCCAAAACTTACGTAAACGTAAAGTTGATCGTTTTGGGCGACTTGGTTTAAGTTCGTCGGCACTGAAAATTCGACGACGAGCAACTTGATATTCTTTTAAACGCTCATGCAGCGGCTTAAAACTATAATGGATGGGTTTCGATTCGGTAGTGGACGGTGAGACACTAGTGGAAGGTAAAGAATTTACAGTAGTCACTGCGCTCGACTGAGTTTCTAATGAGCCATTCAGATCTAAATGGTCATGTGTGCGTGGTACGATACGCACCTCTGGGGTTTTAGTCGTAGCGTCAGGTTTAATGGACAAATCCGGTGAAGACATATCAGGGCTATTGTAAGACACATCTGGTATTAATATGCCAGATTGCTTGGACGGAACCAGGCCATTCTGTTCCAGGCAAGAACTTCCGGCATCTACAATCGTAGGGTTTACTGGTTGACGTTGTTCGAAGGCTGGTTCTCCTGGACTTCCTGGGGAGACCTCTGGTGTTGTGGAGGTCTCCGGCGATCTCGGTTTTTTGCACAACGAGAACACCGCGGTTTGTAGACCCCAGAAGCTCCGCAACCGAAACAAAATACCCTTGGTTCCGCCTTGCAATCGGCATAGGTGTGCCCGGGTTTAAGGCAGTTCCAGCAAGTAGCGGAAGATTTCAACTCCTCCACTCCAGAACTCGGTTCCGCTTCCTCTTCCGAAAACTCAACGGGTTCTACTTCTTCAACTCTCCGACGAGGAGGTTGACTCACATCCTGCGAAGAACGCCATTGTGCCGCTCGTTTTTCAACATGTTCCAACTGGGTGACGCTTAATCGAAGGTCCCGAAGGGAACGAATATCCGATAAAGCCAGATGTTGAGCTAGGAAGGGGCGTAAGCTTCTCCGCACGATGCGAGTTAACTCCCCGTCCGTGAGCTTGAAGGACATACGGTCGTTGATCCGCATGATACTTTCAACGAAAGTATCATATGCCTCACCTTTCTTCTGACAACGACTTCTCATTTCGTCAATGAGGTCATCGTCGTTGTACCGATTCCCATAATGCTCTTTGAGAGCCTCCTTAAGGGACTCCCACGTATAGTGGTTTCGGCAGCCGCCAGCAAATCGACGGAACCAGATGGCTGTATCTTTTTGGAAGAGGAGGTGGGCACAAAGGCACAACTGGTCATAGTCACCTCCCAGTGTTCGGTCAGTGAAGAGCTCAACCTGCCGGATGAACTCATCCACTGCCTCACCATCGAAATGAAGACCCCAGTCGGAAATTATTCGGAATACTCTTCCGGCTGGGATTACAGATGCCTGGCTCCGTTGATTCGCCGACACGGCTGGAGAATTCACTATAAGTGGGTTTTCGGTAGGAGAATGTGTCGACACTGGTGGTTGTTGATGTTCGCGGAACAATTGATCTATGTATGCCTTCATAGAATCAAATAGACCCCGCTGAATGTCCGCAAGAGACGGAAGAACCGGGTTGCTAAGTGGGAAGTGGAAACCTCCCACTCCTTGCTGATGTGTTTTGGGAAGTTGTGGTCCCTGAGCACCCGCTGTATCACCAAGATGAAGTGGTGGTGGAGTATGGATAATGCGGTGGACGGGATCCACTAAGCCTAAGTCGAAAAGTGGATTTTCAGCTCCCGTCGGCGTATTGGGTGGAGTTGGCGACGAATCTGGCCGGGTCTGACTTCGCGTTTGGACGCCTTGTTTCGGCACGGCGCCACGACCACGACCTTTTGCGGATGCGGGAGGGTTTTGAACTGGCATTTTTTTTTTTAAATAAACAATAACTAAATTACACTAATTTAATAAATAAATAAATATATAATTTTTCCCTAAATATTGAACCTAACTAAGTAAATTCCTATTTTTTTTTTTGACGAGAAATAAATATTTCACTAAATAAATGAATAAAGAACTATATAAATAATTAGATGAATAATTTAAGAATTAACTAACAAATTTGACTAACTACACCTACTGAATAAATAAATAAGTAACATATGCTACACCTAACGAATAACTACGAAATAACTTAAGTTGCAAATTGCTAAACTAGATACTAACTACGTTGTCTAATAAAATGGACTAATCAAAACTAACCTATTATAAATAAATAAATATATGTAGTATACCTAAATAATTACAAAAAGCTAGCTAATCTAGTCTATGTTGCTATTAACGGCACCTGCCAGAAATTCAACCTAATTTTGCGTTTCAAAAATCATGTGATTTCCGACAGCCTTACAGACAAAAAGTTAGATTATCTATGCTTCTTTTTTTCTTTCTTTCTTTTTAGAGATGAATGTCTCGCGCAGCAATCTGCAGACTTCAAACAAAACCGAAACTATACGATATCATACGACACGAAACGATAATCAAATAAATAGCAAGACGATATCACATAGAACTAGCCAACTGCATCTCAAGGTAAGTTGTCACAGCAAAAATATTATTACGATAGAGGCAAAATTATGGCTTTCCTTATCAGAATCCCCCTTCCCCATTTCAGGTTGATTTCGCAATTTCGGAGCATTAAGATGTCAAACAAAAATAAAGGCATCTGAGCTAGCCGGCAACCATGGAAAAAAGATAAAAGCAAAAAGAGAAAAAAAAAAAATATTGCAGCTTCCATCATTAAGACGCAGCTTTTTCCAACGAATCATGATTAGTCGCGTAGGTGCACAATTGCAAATTCCTTGTCGTAATTCCAATCATGATCCATTGGTAACAGCTTTGCATATCAAAGATGAAAACTGTGATAATAAATTTGCAAAAAAAAAAAAAATATTATATAATTGATTGAAAGGTCGGTCCTTTCCAACATAAAGGTACCAAGGTGACTTCAAAGAAACTGGGATAGATTTCCAGAGAAACTCAGGGAGTCAGTAATTCTCCAGTTTCTTTAAAGGCCTTAGGTACGTGGAAAAAACCACTTTAGACAACACAAGGAAAGGACCGCCTTGTATACTGAGTCTAAAAGGAAACACTACTCTACATGGATAGGATGCTACAGAAGGATAGGAGTTACACAGCCACCAGAAGGGAATGTACGTGAAATACTAAGTCTAAGTCCAATGTCTTAGAACTGGTAGCCTTAATGTGCTTTGGGAGCGCCACTTGGTATAAGGACTAAAAATACGTTTTTAGCCCTTTACCGGACCAAAGTGGGCCCCACGTTGGGCGCCAGATATGTAAAGGACGTTGGAAACACCCGAAGGTGTCAACGGGGACGGAGCCATTTTGACCGTTAAGGTCCGGTAGTGACAGCTGCCAAAGTTGACAGCTGCCATAATTGGCTCCTCAACGAGCTAAGCGGCGGCCTGTGCTTGCTGTAGCTCAGTTCGGGAGATATGGGCGGGGTTTTTTTCGCCGCTCGCTGCCCCTGTCCATACATATTAAAAAAGGGAATCACAGGCCTAGGGTAGACTTCACAAACAAGAGGGACAAAATTTGGACAAAGGAAGGTAAGTATGGAGCCAGCCTGCTCAAAGGCCATCATTGATGCTCCGAGGCCCAGATGGCGGTGGACCTCGGCCTTCTATACCCGCTGAAATAAAAGAAAAAAAAACCCGACCGTGAGGCCCCATGGCCGAAAACAGAAAAATTTTGAGAGGGGCCTCCCATGGCGAAACAAGGGATGAGGCCTTTCACCTCATCCCGTCAATCAACCTGAAAAGGGTACCGGGGTATTCCTTGAAGGAAAAGCCGATTTTTTTAGCAATTAACAAACATCTTTTTTTTTATTGTCGTAAAGATAAAGCGAAAAACAAGAAAAATAAACAAATTACGGCAGCCGAAGAAAACAAAAAAAAACATGCATATTAATACGGTTCTGAACACATATCACACTCACCCCTCCTTTCCTCCACGGCCGTTTCGGTGCTGCAGGGCTGAAAGCGAAATTTTTACACGACACCAAAAACAATTATTATTGGGTTTTTTTTTTGGTTTATCCGGGCTGCTGCGACACGCAATTTTTTTGTGATTTTTGCTTATACGCGTAATTCGTTAAAATTATTTTTTTGACACATGAATAACAAAAAAAAGAAAAAGAAAAATCAAGAATGAAACTAAACTACGTCGCTTCACGTCACCGTGTTTTGCCTAAGTAAACTGATTTTAAATATTCTATTGCTTGTTCGATCGTTCACAGGTACAAGTATTGAGGACCGGGGCTTTTGTGTCATGAATATCAATTACGAAAAGCGAACTTGTTTTGTTTTTCCAGCGTCCCTGCTGCTCCCGTTGTGACTCCGCCACTTAATTGGCTCCTCAACTCCCCTTTCGTGTCACGGAAAAATTCCGTCCAAACATTCGGCAACTGACTGGGCGCGCTACACAAAATTCCACGGGAATTGCGGACCGAATAGTGCGGCAAATTATTTTCCTCGCAATTGCGAGTCGCGATGAAAACACGTTGGGCCACTATTTGTGCACGACACGATGACGAAGCGTCGGAAGATGACGACGAACAGTTTTCACGTCGACGAGGGCTTTCACGATGCGAGCAGGTCCTAAATCAAACAATTGACGCAGCCACGACTAACCAAAAGCAGACAGTGGCACCGGCTCGACTTTCGGCACACCTGACTCACAAACATTGCTCGAAGATGACGGCGGCAGACATTTCTTCTTTTAATTCGCAAGCGATCTCGCCATTCAGGTGTCGTCCCTCCGGTGGTGGATCGTCGACCCCAAAATTTCTCAAGCGCCCCACTGACACTCCAAAAAGGGAACACGCGCCGCATAAACACCTTTTGAGCGCTTTTCGGGCGATGAATTTTGCGCGCACTTTCCACTTTTGACGCTTTTTCGTCCTTTTCCCTAGCACGACTCCCGCAATACACTTCCAGGCTACGACACCATTTTAGCACAACCGAACACTCGGGGTCGGAATTCTGCTGGCACTGTTTTCGTCGTCGTCGCACAATTTGCGGTCGTTCGCGGTTAGATTTTCGGTGCGCAAATTTCTAGCGATAAACACTGCCGCACGAAATGTACAAAAGGCCCGCAGTTTCGCTCCTCTCAAATTCGGCCCGAAATTCAAGTTCTTTGTTTGTTTTTCTTATTTTATTTTTGTTATTATTTATTTTTGCGTTTCAAGTCGGACGCCCGTTCCACCTGTTCCACCCGTTCCACCTGTTCGATTTATCCCCCCCACTCCTGAAAACTTTTGCCGCCAAAATTTCGCTTCACCAATCAGGTGATTTACTCAACCCTGGAGTTTGGTGGCAGCGGTGCTTTTACAGCGGCCAATTCTAACCCATAAATGCCTATTTTTGAATTTATATCGATATTTCACAAATGTAAATGATTTGAAGTAAATCCAAATTAAATGCATTTGTGAAGAATACCCAAGTTCAAAAACAGACACTTATGTGTCAGACTTGGTCCGTTACAGGGCAGCTTCTGCTTCGCGGCCTGCCAAGCAGGAGAAGCTGAGGGAATCTACCGCCGGATGTCCTTTGCGTGGTAAATGCCAACTGCTTTGCCTTGCAGGTCCGACAACAGGTAGCGGCTATTACCCACTTTTTTAACAACGCGACTCTTGATGAACTTGAAGTCCAGCTTGGAGTTGTAGTGAGCTGCCGCGTCGCTTTGTGCAAAGCTTCGCCGGAACACTTCATCTCCAGGCTGGAATTCAACCACACGAGAGCGCGTGTTGTAGTGAGCTGAATTCTTCGCGTGGGCCGCTCGCAGGTTTTCTTGAACCTGTTGTCGGAGAACTGCAAGTTTGTCGCTCGTGTTGGTAGTGACAGTAGGGTCTTGCAGCAAATTCAGCTTCCGAAGCAGGCTATAAGTTTTGCCGTGGGTGACCATAGATTGGCCAAAGGTGACGAGATATGGTGACGAATTAATGGCGGCATGGTGTGCAGACCTCAACGCACAATTGATGGCCGACAGTCTCTCGTCCCAATTCCGCTGATCTGGATTAATATAGGCCCGTATTGCTGCGACGATTGAACGGTTAACACGTTCAGAAGCATTCGCTTGAGGCGAATAAAGAGCGGTGTAAAGGTGGTTGACACCATACCGATCCAGCAGGGAATTGAAGACGTGAGACTTAAACTGCACGCCATTATCCGTCACCATAGTCTCAGGAACCCCGAAGACATGGAAAATCCGAGTCTCAAGCCAACTGGTCAGAATCCCGGCTTTGAACTTTTTGATAGGCTCCACAAAAGAGAACTTGGATAAATGGTCCACTAAGACTATCGTACCCACATTACCTGACCTAGACCTGGGGAAAGGACCTAACAGATCCATGTACAAACTTTGGAATACACGATCGGAGGTGAATTGGCCTTCCATAGGAGGGCGAAGGCATTGGTTCGGAGCTTTGGTAGACTTGCAGATATCACAAGACAACACATATTCTTTGACCTGTTTGACCATCTTCGGCCAAAAGAATAGTGCACGAAGGCGTTTAAGTGTCTTGGTGATACCGCCATGAGCGCTCAAGGGATGGTCATGCGCTCTTATAAGCAAGTCCAACCGAAGCTCCTCTGGAACCCAAAGTTTCCAGGATAATTGCTCCTGCAATTCATCTCCGGTCGCGTACTCAGTTCGTTTGTACACGAATCCGTCAGATACTTTCATGTCTGGGAGTTGATGTTGGTTCAAAGTAATGCGGTCGATAAGGTCAAGATATTTTGGAGACCCAAAGTGTGGAGAATCCAAGTCCACTTCCACGGAGTCATCAAATGGGTCGCTCAAAGCCAAAGACTCTGAACAGTGGACTCGAGACAAGGTATCAGGGACGACGTTTTGGCTACCTTTTCGATGGACTATAGTAAACTTAAACCCCTGTAGTTTAAGAGCCCACCGAGCCAATCGGCCATTTAGATCCGATTGATTCATTAGCCACTTCAGCGAAGCGTGATCAGTGACTATCGTAAATTCTTGGCCCTCCACGTATGCGCGGAATTTCTTAATAGCATGGACCGCCGCTAGACATTCTTGCTCCGTGACAGTATAATTTCGTTGGGCAGAATTAAGCTTCTTCGACATATAAGCGATAGGCACTTCAGCGTCTTCATCGGTGGTTTGTGTCAGCACAGCCCCAATGCCGTCCTGGCTTGCATCACAATGTATTGCGAATGGACGCGAAAAGTCTGGGCTGTGCAACACCGGTGCCTTAGTTAAGCTGTCTTTAAGTGCGTTAAATGCCGAAGAACCTTCATCTGTCCAGACGAAACCACGGTTCTTGCGGAGCATGTCTGTTAGCGGGGCCGAAATGGCGGCGTAATTATGGACAAATCGCCGATACCATCCGCACATACCCAGGAATCGACGCAGCTGTCTAACAGTCTTCGGTTTGGGAAAGTCTGTAATTTCGCGGATTTTGTCGGAGTCAGTCCCGATGGTTCCGTGACCGATAACGTGACCCAGATAAGAGACTTCCTTCATAACAAACTTACTCTTCTCTATATTCAGGGTCAGCCCTGCCTTTCTCATATAGAAGGCTACTTCTTCCAGTAGCTTGAGGTGTTCTTCGAACGATGATGTAATCACCAGCAGATCATCCAAGTAGACAAACACTTGGTGTCGCAAGTGCGCTGGGATGACGTGGTCCATTAGCCGTTGCATCGTTTGCGGGGCGTTACAAAGCCCAAAAGGCATTGTAACAAATTGATACAACGGTCTGCCGGGGACGGTGAAGGCAGTCTTATCCTTTGACGCCGCATCGAGTGGAATCTGCCAAAACGCATCTTTCAAGTCCAAACTCGAAATGAATTTGGCCTTTGGGAGGCGGCTCAGAATTCCATCAATGAGTGGCAATGGATAAGCGTCCTTCAACGTCACCTCGTTGACCTTACGTGCATCCAGACACAAGCGAACTTTATTAGGTTTGACTACAAGGGTGACTGGTGATGACCAAGCGCTTTGGGATTCCTCAATGACACCCATTGCAAGCATCCGGTCTATTTCCGCATGGAGAAGCTTTTCGACGGCGGGAGAGATCGCATAGTATCTCTGCTTAATAGGCTTGCTGCCTCCGACGTCGATGGCGTGTGATATAAGGTTCGTACGCCCTAAGCCTTCCGCAGAAAAGGATGGAAATCTTGCAATGACTGCATTGAGGCTAGCTTGTTCAGACGCGGTCAACGGATGTTGGTTGACTCCACGTTCAATAGGTTCTAATGACAAGGCTGCTGAATATAAAGAGTCATTGAAAAGTGCAGGAGCAAGCTCGAATCTGCGCACGAAATCGATTCCGAGGTAGAGATTCTGGCTGAGGGTTGGCATTATCAGAAACTCTATGGTTTCTGTACGCCCTCTAAAGGTGACAGAAGTGGAAATTTTTCCAACGGCTGAATGGCGGGTGCCATCAGCAGTGGTAACCCCCATCCGGAATCTCTCCCAAGGATGATTGGGTGCCGCCAGGAATTTCTTCGCAAAATCCGACGCAATTACACTGCATGACGCCCCCGTATCAATTAGGCCACTTACTGAAGTATTAAGCATGGAAACCTCAGCGTATGGTCTAATATCATCACGGGGACGGTTCAAAAGAATACCAGAGCATCGTCGACGATTAGCAAGAACGTTACGCCAAAACTTACGTAAACGTAAAGTTGATCGTTTTGGGCGACTTGGTTTAAGTTCGTCGGCACTGAAAATTCGACGACGAGCAACTTGATATTCTTTTAAACGCTCATGCAGCGGCTTAAAACTATAATGGATGGGTTTCGATTCGGTAGTGGACGGTGAGACACTAGTGGAAGGTAAAGAATTTACAGTAGTCACTGCGCTCGACTGAGTTTCTAATGAGCCATTCAGATCTAAATGGTCATGTGTGCGTGGTACGATACGCACCTCTGGGGTTTTAGTCGTAGCGTCAGGTTTAATGGACAAATCCGGTGAAGACATATCAGGGCTATTGTAAGACACATCTGGTATTAATATGCCAGATTGCTTGGACGGAACCAGGCCATTCTGTTCCAGGCAAGAACTTCCGGCATCTACAATCGTAGGGTTTACTGGTTGACGTTGTTCGAAGGCTGGTTCTCCTGGACTTCCTGGGGAGACCTCTGGTGTTGTGGAGGTCTCCGGCGATCTCGGTTTTTTGCACAACGAGAACACCGCGGTTTGTAGACCCCAGAAGCTCCGCAACCGAAACAAAATACCCTTGGTTCCGCCTTGCAATCGGCATAGGTGTGCCCGGGTTTAAGGCAGTTCCAGCAAGTAGCGGAAGATTTCAACTCCTCCACTCCAGAACTCGGTTCCGCTTCCTCTTCCGAAAACTCAACGGGTTCTACTTCTTCAACTCTCCGACGAGGAGGTTGACTCACATCCTGCGAAGAACGCCATTGTGCCGCTCGTTTTTCAACATGTTCCAACTGGGTGACGCTTAATCGAAGGTCCCGAAGGGAACGAATATCCGATAAAGCCAGATGTTGAGCTAGGAAGGGGCGTAAGTTTCTCCGCACGATGCGAGTTAACTCCCCGTCCGTGAGCTTGAAGGACATACGGTCGTTGATCCGCATGATACTTTCAACGAAAGTATCATATGCCTCACCTTTCTTCTGACAACGACTTCTCATTTCGTCAATGAGGTCATCGTCGTTGTACCGATTCCCATAATGCTCTTTGAGAGCCTCCTTAAGGGACTCCCACGTATAGTGGTTTCGGCAGCCGCCAGCAAATCGACGGAACCAGATGGCTGTATCTTTTTGGAAGAGGAGGTGGGCACAAAGGCACAACTGGTCATAGTCACCTCCCAGTGTTCGGTCAGTGAAGAGCTCAACCTGCCGGATGAACTCATCCACTGCCTCACCATCGAAATGAAGACCCCAGTCGGAAATTATTCGGAATACTCTTCCGGCTGGGATTACAGATGCCTGGCTCCGTTGATTCGCCGACACGGCTGGAGAATTCACTATAAGTGGGTTTTCGGTAGGAGAATGTGTCGACACTGGTGGTTGTTGATGTTCGCGGAACAATTGATCTATGTATGCCTTCATAGAATCAAATAGACCCCGCTGAATGTCCGCAAGAGACGGAAGAACCGGGTTGCTAAGTGGGAAGTGGAAACCTCCCACTCCTTGCTGATGTGTTTTGGGAAGTTGTGGTCCCTGAGCACCCGCTGTATCACCAAGATGAAGTGGTGGTGGAGTATGGATAATGCGGTGGACGGGATCCACTAAGCCTAAGTCGAAAAGTGGATTTTCAGCTCCCGTCGGCGTATTGGGTGGAGTTGGCGACGAATCTGGCCGGGTCTGACTTCGCGTTTGGACGCCTTGTTTCGGCACGGCGCCACGACCACGACCTTTTGCGGATGCGGGAGGGTTTTGAACTGGCATTTTTTTTTTTAAATAAACAATAACTAAATTACACTAATTTAATAAATAAATAAATATATAATTTTTCCCTAAATATTGAACCTAACTAAGTAAATTCCTATTTTTTTTTTGACGAGAAATAAATATTTCACTAAATAAATGAATAAAGAACTATATAAATAATTAGATGAATAATTTAAGAATTAACTAACAAATTTGACTAACTACACCTACTGAATAAATAAATAAGTAACATATGCTACACCTAACGAATAACTACGAAATAACTTAAGTTGCAAATTGCTAAACTAGATACTAACTACGTTGTCTAATAAAATGGACTAATCAAAACTAACCTATTATAAATAAATAAATATATGTAGTATACCTAAATAATTACAAAAAGCTAGCTAATCTAGTCTATGTTGCTATTAACGGCACCTGCCAGAAATTCAACCTAATTTTGCGTTTCAAAAATCATGTGATTTCCGACAGCCTTACAGACAAAAAGTTAGATTATCTATGCTTCTTTTTTTCTTTCTTTCTTTTTAGAGATGAATGTCTCGCGCAGCAATCTGCAGACTTCAAACAAAACCGAAACTATACGATATCATACGACACGAAACGATAATCAAATAAATAGCAAGACGATATCACATAGAACTAGCCAACTGCATCTCAAGGTAAGTTGTCACAGCAAAAATATTATTACGATAGAGGCAAAATTATGGCTTTCCTTATCAGAATCCCCCTTCCCCATTTCAGGTTGATTTCGCAATTTCGGAGCATTAAGATGTCAAACAAAAATAAAGGCATCTGAGCTAGCCGGCAACCATGGAAAAAAGATAAAAGCAAAAAGAGAAAAAAAAAAAATATTGCAGCTTCCATCATTAAGACGCAGCTTTTTCCAACGAATCATGATTAGTCGCGTAGGTGCACAATTGCAAATTCCTTGTCGTAATTCCAATCATGATCCATTGGTAACAGCTTTGCATATCAAAGATGAAAACTGTGATAATAAATTTGCAAAAAAAAAAAAAATTATATAATTGATTGAAAGGTCGGTCCTTTCCAACATAAAGGTACCAAGGTGACTTCAAAGAAACTGGGATAGATTTCCAGAGAAACTCAGGGAGTCAGTAATTCTCCAGTTTCTTTAAAGGCCTTAGGTACGTGGAAAAAACCACTTTAGACAACACAAGGAAAGGACCGCCTTGTATACTGAGTCTAAAAGGAAACACTACTCTACATGGATAGGATGCTACAGAAGGATAGGAGTTACACAGCCACCAGAAGGGAATGTACGTGAAATACTAAGTCTAAGTCCAATGTCTTAGAACTGGTAGCCTTAATGTGCTTTGGGAGCGCCACTTGGTATAAGGACTAAAAATACGTTTTTAGCCCTTTACCGGACCAAAGTGGGCCCCACGTTGGGCGCCAGATATGTAAAGGACGTTGGAAACACCCGAAGGTGTCAACGGGGACGGAGCCATTTTGACCGTTAAGGTCCGGTAGTGACAGCTGCCAAAGTTGACAGCTGCCATAATTGGCTCCTCAACGAGCTAAGCGGCGGCCTGTGCTTGCTGTAGCTCAGTTCGGGAGATATGGGCGGGGTTTTTTTCGCCGCTCGCTGCCCCTGTCCATACATATTAAAAAAGGGAATCACAGGCCTAGGGTAGACTTCACAAACAAGAGGGACAAAATTTGGACAAAGGAAGGTAAGTATGGAGCCAGCCTGCTCAAAGGCCATCATTGATGCTCCGAGGCCCAGATGGCGGTGGACCTCGGCCTTCTATACCCGCTGAAATAAAAGAAAAAAAAACCCGACCGTGAGGCCCCATGGCCGAAAACAGAAAAATTTTGAGAGGGGCCTCCCATGGCGAAACAAGGGATGAGGCCTTTCACCTCATCCCGTCAATCAACCTGAAAAGGGTACCGGGGTATTCCTTGAAGGAAAAGCCGATTTTTTTAGCAATTAACAAACATCTTTTTTTTTATTGTCGTAAAGATAAAGCGAAAAACAAGAAAAATAAACAAATTACGGCAGCCGAAGAAAACAAAAAAAAACATGCATATTAATACGGTTCTGAACACATATCACACTCACCCCTCCTTTCCTCCACGGCCGTTTCGGTGCTGCAGGGCTGAAAGCGAAATTTTTACACGACACCAAAAACTATTATTATTGGGTTTTTTTTTTTGGTTTATCCGGGCTGCTGCGACACGCAATTTTTTTGTGATTTTTGCTTATACGCGTAATTCGTTAAAATTATTTTTTTGACACATGAATAACAAAAAAAAGAAAAAGAAAAATCAAGAATGAAACTAAACTACGTCGCTTCACGTCACCGTGTTTTGCCTAAGTAAACTGATTATAAATATTCTATTGCTTGTTCGATCGTTCACAGGTACAAGTATTGAGGACCGGGGCTTTTGTGTCATGAATATCAATTACGAAAAGCGAACTTGTTTTGTTTTTCCAGCGTCCCTGCTGCTCCCGTTGTGACTCCGCCACTTAATTGGCTCCTCAACTCCCCTTTCGTGTCACGGAAAAATTCCGTCCAAACATTCGGCAACTGACTGGGCGCGCTACACAAAATTCCACGGGAATTGCGGACCGAATAGTGCGGCAAATTATTTTCCTCGCAATTGCGAGTCGCGATGAAAACACGTTGGGCCACTATTTGTGCACGACACGATGACGAAGCGTCGGAAGATGACGACGAACAGTTTTCACGTCGACGAGGGCTTTCACGATGCGAGCAGGTCCTAAATCAAACAATTGACGCAGCCACGACTAACCAAAAGCAGACAGTGGCACCGGCTCGACTTTCGGCACACCTGACTCACAAACATTGCTCGAAGATGACGGCGGCAGACATTTCTTCTTTTAATTCGCAAGCGATCTCGCCATTCAGGTGTCGTCCCTCCGGTGGTGGATCGTCGACCCCAAAATTTCTCAAGCGCCCCACTGACACTCCAAAAAGGGAACACGCGCCGCATAAACACCTTTTGAGCGCTTTTCGGGCGATGAATTTTGCGCGCACTTTCCACTTTTGACGCTTTTTCGTCCTTTTCCCTAGCACGACTCCCGCAATACACTTCCAGGCTACGACACCATTTTAGCACAACCGAACACTCGGGGTCGGAATTCTGCTGGCACTGTTTTCGTCGTCGTCGCACAATTTGCGGTCGTTCGCGGTTAGATTTTCGGTGCGCAAATTTCTAGCGATAAACACTGCCGCACGAAATGTACAAAAGGCCCGCAGTTTCGCTCCTCTCAAATTCGGCCCGAAATTCAAGTTCTTTGTTTGTTTTTCTTATTTTATTTTTGTATTTTTATTATTTTTCGGTACCGACGTCCTCCCGTGCTCGGCGGCGTTTCAAGTCGGACTCCCGTTCCACCTGTTCCACCCGTTCCACCTGTTCGATTTATCCCCCCCACTCCTGAAAACTTTTGCCGCCAAAATTTCGCTTCACCAATCAGGTGATTTACTCAACCCTGGAGTTTGGTGGCAGCGGTGTTTTTACAGCGGCCAATTCTAACCCATAAATGCCTATTTTTGAATTTATATCGATATTTCACAAATGTAAATGATTTGAAGTAAATCCAAATTAAATGCATTTGTGAAGAATACCCAAGTTCAAAAACAGACACTTATGTGTCAGACTTGGTCCGTTACAGGGCAGCTTCTGCTTCGCGGCCTGCCAAGCAGGAGAAGCTGAGGGAATCTACCGCCGGATGTCCTTTGCGTGGTAAATGCCAACTGCTTTGCCTTGCAGGTCCGACAACAGGTAGCGGCTATTACCCACTTTTTTAACAACGCGACTCTTGATGAACTTGAAGTCCAGCTTGGAGTTGTAGTGAGCTGCCGCGTCGCTTTGTGCAAAGCTTCGCCGGAACACTTCATCTCCAGGCTGGAATTCAACCACACGAGAGCGCGTGTTGTAGTGAGCTGAATTCTTCGCGTGGGCCGCTCGCAGGTTTTCTTGAACCTGTTGTCGGAGAACTGCAAGTTTGTCGCTCGTGTTGGTAGTGACAGTAGGGTCTTGCAGCAAATTCAGCTTCCGAAGCAGGCTATAAGTTTTGCCGTGGGTGACCATAGATTGGCCAAAGGTGACGAGATATGGTGACGAATTAATGGCGGCATGGTGTGCAGACCTCAACGCACAATTGATGGCCGACAGTCTCTCGTCCCAATTCCGCTGATCTGGATTAATATAGGCCCGTATTGCTGCGACGATTGAACGGTTAACACGTTCAGAAGCATTCGCTTGAGGCGAATAAAGAGCGGTGTAAAGGTGGTTGACACCATACCGATCCAGCAGGGAATTGAAGACGTGAGACTTAAACTGCACGCCATTATCCGTCACCATAGTCTCAGGAACCCCGAAGACATGGAAAATCCGAGTCTCAAGCCAACTGGTCAGAATCCCGGCTTTGAACTTTTTGATAGGCTCCACAAAAGAGAACTTGGATAAATGGTCCACTAAGACTATCGTACCCACATTACCTGACCTAGACCTGGGGAAAGGACCTAACAGATCCATGTACAAACTTTGGAATACACGATCGGAGGTGAATTGGCCTTCCATAGGAGGGCGAAGGCATTGGTTCGGAGCTTTGGTAGACTTGCAGATATCACAAGACAACACATATTCTTTGACCTGTTTGACCATCTTCGGCCAAAAGAATAGTGCACGAAGGCGTTTAAGTGTCTTGGTGATACCGCCATGAGCGCTCAAGGGATGGTCATGCGCTCTTATAAGCAAGTCCAACCGAAGCTCCTCTGGAACCCAAAGTTTCCAGGATAATTGCTCCTGCAATTCATCTCCGGTCGCGTACTCAGTTCGTTTGTACACGAATCCGTCAGATACTTTCATGTCTGGGAGTTGATGTTGGTTCAAAGTAATGCGGTCGATAAGGTCAAGATATTTTGGAGACCCAAAGTGTGGAGAATCCAAGTCCACTTCCACGGAGTCATCAAATGGGTCGCTCAAAGCCAAAGACTCTGAACAGTGGACTCGAGACAAGGTATCAGGGACGACGTTTTGGCTACCTTTTCGATGGACTATAGTAAACTTAAACCCCTGTAGTTTAAGAGCCCACCGAGCCAATCGGCCATTTAGATCCGATTGATTCATTAGCCACTTCAGCGAAGCGTGATCAGTGACTATCGTAAATTCTTGGCCCTCCACGTATGCGCGGAATTTTTTAATAGCATGGACCGCCGCTAGACATTCTTGCTCCGTGACAGTATAATTTCGTTGGGCAGAATTAAGCTTCTTCGACATATAAGCGATAGGCACTTCAGCGTCTTCATCGGTGGTTTGTGTCAGCACAGCCCCAATGCCGTCCTGGCTTGCATCACAATGTATTGCGAATGGACGCGAAAAGTCTGGGCTGTGCAACACCGGTGCCTTAGTTAAGCTGTCTTTAAGTGCGTTAAATGCCGAAGAACCTTCATCTGTCCAGACGAAACCACGGTTCTTGCGGAGCATGTCTGTTAGCGGGGCCGAAATGGCGGCGTAATTATGGACAAATCGCCGATACCATCCGCACATACCCAGGAATCGACGCAGCAGTCTAACAGTCTTCGGTTTGGGAAAGTCTGTAATTTCGCGGATTTTGTCGGAGTCAGTCCCGATGGTTCCGTGACCGATAACGTGACCCAGATAAGAGACTTCCTTCATAACAAACTTACTCTTCTCTATATTCAGGGTCAGCCCTGCCTTTCTCATATAGAAGGCTACTTCTTCCAGTAGCTTGAGGTGTTCTTCGAACGATGATGTAATCACCAGCAGATCATCCAAGTAGACAAACACTTGGTGTCGCAAGTGCGCTGGGATGACGTGGTCCATTAGCCGTTGCATCGTTTGCGGGGCGTTACAAAGCCCAAAAGGCATTGTAACAAATTGATACAACGGTCTGCCGGGGACGGTGAAGGCAGTCTTATCCTTTGACGCCGCATCGAGTGGAATCTGCCAAAACGCAATTTGAATTTGGCCTTTGGGAGGCGGCTCAGAATTCCATCAATGAGTGGCAATGGATAAGCGTCCTTCAACGTCACCTCGTTGACCTTACGTGCATCCAGACACAAGCGAACTTTATTAGGTTTGACTACAAGGGTGACTGGTGATGACCAAGCGCTTTGGGATTCCTCAATGACACCCATTGCAAGCATCCGGTCTATTTCAGCATGGAGAAGCTTTTCGACGGCGGGAGAGATCGCATAGTATCTCTGCTTAATAGGCTTGCTGCCTCCGACGTCGATGGCGTGTGATATAAGGTTCGTACGCCCTAAGCCTTCCGCAGAAAAGGATGGAAATCTTGCAATGACTGCATTGAGGCTAGCTTGTTCAGACGCGGTCAACGGATGTTGGTTGACTCCACGTTCAATAGGTTCTAATGACAAGGCTGCTGAATATAAAGAGTCATTGAAAAGTGCAGGAGCAAGCTCGAATCTGCGCACGAAATCGATTCCGAGGTAGAGATTCTGGCTGAGGGTTGGCATTATCAGAAACTCTATGGTTTCTGTACGCCCTCTAAAGGTGACAGAAGTGGAAATTTTTCCAACGGCTGAATGGCGGGTGCCATCAGCAGTGGTAACCCCCATCCGGAATCTCTCCCAAGGATGATTGGGTGCCGCCAGGAATTTCTTCGCAAAATCCGACGCAATTACACTGCATGACGCCCCCGTATCAATTAGGCCACTTACTGAAGTATTAAGCATGGAAACCTCAGCGTATGGTCTAATATCATCACGGGGACGGTTCAAAAGAATACCAGAGCATCGTCGACGATTAGCAAGAACGTTACGCCAAAACTTACGTAAACGTAAAGTTGATCGTTTTGGGCGACTTGGTTTAAGTTCGTCGGCACTGAAAATTCGACGACGAGCAACTTGATATTCTTTTAAACGCTCATGCAGCGGCTTAAAACTATAATGGATGGGTTTCGATTCGGTAGTGGACGGTGAGACACTAGTGGAAGGTAAAGAATTTACAGTAGTCACTGCGCTCGACTGAGTTTCTAATGAGCCATTCAGATCTAAATGGTCATGTGTGCGTGGTACGATACGCACCTCTGGGGTTTTAGTCGTAGCGTCAGGTTTAATGGACAAATCCGGTGAAGACATATCAGGGCTATTGTAAGACACATCTGGTATTAATATGCCAGATTGCTTGGACGGAACCAGGCCATTCTGTTCCAGGCAAGAACTTCCGGCATCTACAATCGTAGGGTTTACTGGTTGACGTTGTTCGAAGGCTGGTTCTCCTGGACTTCCTAGGGAGACCTTTGGTGTTGTGGAGGTCTCCGGCGATCTCGGTTTTTTGCACAACGAGAACACCGCGGTTTGTAGACCCCAGAAGCTCCGCAACCGAAACAAAATACCCTTGGTTCCGCCTTGCAATCGGCATAGGTGTGCCCGGGTTTAAGGCAGTTCCAGCAAGTAGCGGAAGATTTCAACTCCTCCACTCCAGAACTCGGTTCCGCTTCCTCTTCCGAAAACTCAACGGGTTCTACTTCTTCAACTCTCCGACGAGGAGGTTGACTCACATCCTGCGAAGAACGCCATTGTGCCGCTCGTTTTTCAACATGTTCCAACTGGGTGACGCTTAATCGAAGGTCCCGAAGGGAACGAATATCCGATAAAGCCAGATGTTGAGCTAGGAAGGGGCGTAAGTTTCTCCGCACGATGCGAGTTAACTCCCCGTCCGTGAGCTTGAAGGACATACGGTCGTTGATCCGCATGATACTTTCAACGAAAGTATCATATGCCTCACCTTTCTTCTGACAACGACTTCTCATTTCGTCAATGAGGTCATCGTCGTTGTACCGATTCCCATAATGCTCTTTGAGAGCCTCCTTAAGGGACTCCCACGTATAGTGGTTTCGGCAGCCGCCAGCAAATCGACGGAACCAGATGGCTGTATCTTTTTGGAAGAGGAGGTGGGCACAAAGGCACAACTGGTCATAGTCACCTCCCAGTGTTCGGTCAGTGAAGAGCTCAACCTGCCGGATGAACTCATCCACTGCCTCACCATCGAAATGAAGACCCCAGTCGGAAATTATTCGGAATACTCTTCCGGCTGGGATTACAGATGCCTGGCTCCGTTGATTCGCCGACACGGCTGGAGAATTCACTATAAGTGGGTTTTCGGTAGGAGAATGTGTCGACACTGGTGGTTGTTGATGTTCGCGGAACAATTGATCTATGTATGCCTTCATAGAATCAAATAGACCCCGCTGAATGTCCGCAAGAGACGGAAGAACCGGGTTGCTAAGTGGGAAGTGGAAACCTCCCACTCCTTGCTGATGTGTTTTGGGAAGTTGTGGTCCCTGAGCACCCGCTGTATCACCAAGATGAAGTGGTGGTGGAGTATGGATAATGCGGTGGACGGGATCCACTAAGCCTAAGTCGAAAAGTGGATTTTCAGCTCCCGTCGGCGTATTGGGTGGAGTTGGCGACGAATCTGGCCGGGTCTGACTTCGCGTTTGGACGCCTTGTTTCGGCACGGCGCCACGACCACGACCTTTTGCGGATGCGGGAGGGTTTTGAACTGGCATTTTTTTTTTTAAATAAACAATAACTAAATTACACTAATTTAATAAATAAATAAATATATAATTTTTCCCTAAATATTGAACCTAACTAAGTAAATTCCTATTTTTTTTTTTTGACGAGAAATAAATATTTCACTAAATAAATGAATAAAGAACTATATAAATAATTAGATGAATAATTTAAGAATTAACTAACAAATTTGACTAACTACACCTACTGAATAAATAAATAAGTAACATATGCTACACCTAACGAATAACTACGAAATAACTTAAGTTGCAAATTGCTAAACTAGATACTAACTACGTTGTCTAATAAAATGGACTAATCAAAACTAACCTATTATAAATAAATAAATATATGTAGTATACCTAAATAATTACAAAAAGCTAGCTAATCTAGTCTATGTTGCTATTAACGGCACCTGCCAGAAATTCAACCTAATTTTGCGTTTCAAAAATCATGTGATTTCCGACAGCCTTACAGACAAAAAGTTAGATTATCTATGCTTCTTTTTTTCTTTCTTTCTTTTTAGAGATGAATGTCTCGCGCAGCAATCTGCAGACTTCAAACAAAACCGAAACTATACGATATCATACGACACGAAACGATAATCAAATAAATAGCAAGACGATATCACATAGAACTAGCCAACTGCATCTCAAGGTAAGTTGTCACAGCAAAAATATTATTACGATAGAGGCAAAATTATGGCTTTCCTTATCAGAATCCCCCTTCCCCATTTCAGGTTGATTTCGCAATTTCGGAGCATTAAGATGTCAAACAAAAATAAAGGCATCTGAGCTAGCCGGCAACCATGGAAAAAAGATAAAAGCAAAAAGAGAAAAAAAAAAAAATATTGCAGCTTCCATCATTAAGACGCAGCTTTTTCCAACGAATCATGATTAGTCGCGTAGGTGCACAATTGCAAATTCCTTGTCGTAATTCCAATCATGATCCATTGGTAACAGCTTTGCATATCAAAGATGAAAACTGTGATAATAAATTTGCAAAAAAAAAAAAAATATTATATAATTGATTGAAAGGTCGGTCCTTTCCAACATAAAGGTACCAAGGTGACTTCAAAGAAACTGGGATAGATTTCCAGAGAAACTCAGGGAGTCAGTAATTCTCCAGTTTCTTTAAAGGCCTTAGGTACGTGGAAAAAACCACTTTAGACAACACAAGGAAAGGACCGCCTTGTATACTGAGTCTAAAAGGAAACACTACTCTACATGGATAGGATGCTACAGAAGGATAGGAGTTACACAGCCACCAGAAGGGAATGTACGTGAAATACTAAGTCTAAGTCCAATGTCTTAGAACTGGTAGCCTTAATGTGCTTTGGGAGCGCCACTTGGTATAAGGACTAAAAATACGTTTTTAGCCCTTTACCGGACCAAAGTGGGCCCCACGTTGGGCGCCAGATATGTAAAGGACGTTGGAAACACCCGAAGGTGTCAACGGGGACGGAGCCATTTTGACCGTTAAGGTCCGGTAGTGACAGCTGCCAAAGTTGACAGCTGCCATAATTGGCTCCTCAACGAGCTAAGCGGCGGCCTGTGCTTGCTGTAGCTCAGTTCGGGAGATATGGGCGGGGTTTTTTTCGCCGCTCGCTGCCCCTGTCCATACATATTAAAAAAGGGAATCACAGGCCTAGGGTAGACTTCACAAACAAGAGGGACAAAATTTGGACAAAGGAAGGTAAGTATGGAGCCAGCCTGCTCAAAGGCCATCATTGATGCTCCGAGGCCCAGATGGCGGTGGACCTCGGCCTTCTATACCCGCTGAAATAAAAGAAAAAAAAACCCGACCGTGAGGCCCCATGGCCGAAAACAGAAAAATTTTGAGAGGGGCCTCCCATGGCGAAACAAGGGATGAGGCCTTTCACCTCATCCCGTCAATCAACCTGAAAAGGGTACCGGGGTATTCCTTGAAGGAAAAGCCGATTTTTTTTAGCAATTAACAAACATCTTTTTTTTTATTGTCGTAAAGATAAAGCGAAAAACAAGAAAAATAAACAAATTACGGCAGCCGAAGAAAACAAAAAAAAACATGCATATTAATACGGTTCTGAACACATATCACACTCACCCCTCCTTTCCTCCACGGCCGTTTCGGTGCTGCAGGGCTGAAAGCGAAATTTTTACACGACACCAAAAACAATTATTATTGGGTTTTTTTTTTTGGTTTATCCGGGCTGCTGCGACACGCAATTTTTTTGTGATTTTTGCTTATACGCGTAATTCGTTAAAATTATTTTTTTGACACATGAATAACAAAAAAAAGAAAAAGAAAAATCAAGAATGAAACTAAACTACGTCGCTTCACGTCACCGTGTTTTGCCTAAGTAAACTGATTATAAATATTCTATTGCTTGTTCGATCGTTCACAGGTACAAGTATTGAGGACCGGGGCTTTTGTGTCATGAATATCAATTACGAAAAGCGAACTTGTTTTGTTTTTCCAGCGTCCCTGCTGCTCCCGTTGTGACTCCGCCACTTAATTGGCTCCTCAACTCCCCTTTCGTGTCACGGAAAAATTCCGTCCAAACATTCGGCAACTGACTGGGCGCGCTACACAAAATTCCACGGGAATTGCGGACCGAATAGTGCGGCAAATTATTTTCCTCGCAATTGCGAGTCGCGATGAAAACACGTTGGGCCACTATTTGTGCACGACACGATGACGAAGCGTCGGAAGATGACGACGAACAGTTTTCACGTCGACGAGGGCTTTCACGATGCGAGCAGGTCCTAAATCAAACAATTGACGCAGCCACGACTAACCAAAAGCAGACAGTGGCACCGGCTCGACTTTCGGCACACCTGACTCACAAACATTGCTCGAAGATGACGGCGGCAGACATTTCTTCTTTTAATTCGCAAGCGATCTCGCCATTCAGGTGTCGTCCCTCCGGTGGTGGATCGTCGACCCCAAAATTTCTCAAGCGCCCCACTGACACTCCAAAAAGGGAACACGCGCCGCATAAACACCTTTTGAGCGCTTTTCGGGCGATGAATTTTGCGCGCACTTTCCACTTTTGACGCTTTTTCGTCCTTTTCCCTAGCACGACTCCCGCAATACACTTCCAGGCTACGACACCATTTTAGCACAACCGAACACTCGGGGTCGGAATTCTGCTGGCACTGTTTTCGTCGTCGTCGCACAATTTGCGGTCGTTCGCGGTTAGATTTTCGGTGCGCAAATTTCTAGCGATAAACACTGCCGCACGAAATGTACAAAAGGCCCGCAGTTTCGCTCCTCTCAAATTCGGCCCGAAATTCAAGTTCTTTGTTTGTTTTTCTTATTTTATTTTTGTATTTTTATTATTTTTCGGTACCGACGTCCTCCCGTGCTCGGCGGCGTTTCAAGTCGGACTCCCGTTCCACCTGTTCCACCCGTTCCACCTGTTCGATTTATCCCCCCCACTCCTGAAAACTTTTGCCGCCAAAATTTCGCTTCACCAATCAGGTGATTTACTCAACCCTGGAGTTTGGTGGCAGCGGTGTTTTTACAGCGGCCAATTCTAACCCATAAATGCCTATTTTTGAATTTATATCGATATTTCACAAATGTAAATGATTTGAAGTAAATCCAAATTAAATGCATTTGTGAAGAATACCCAAGTTCAAAAACAGACACTTATGTGTCAGACTTGGTCCGTTACAGATGCTCGGCTGTTGTCGTATCACCAAATTGGATTCATTATTGTGTATTAACGCCAGTAGTCTAGTATGAAATGTGTGTTTATGCACATCCTACTAGTCCCCAGTCGTTTGTTTTGCCACTCAATTCTTACCTAATTATTCATTTTAAAGCACAATAATGAACTCAATTTGTTGATACGACAATAGCCGAGCATTTGTCATATTGACAGATTCGCATCTTTGGTTGGAAACCATAGACCCAAACCGTTTGACAGCAAACACGTGAACGCGACACGCGAACGTGAGCCAACATGCGCGCAGCCTAAAAGTGATTTTAGTGTCGCGATTTTAAGTGCAATTGAAAGTAGTGCTTGTCACTGATATTTGAAAGTGAAAAAACGCAAGGTGCCGCGAACATCCGACCAAAATGAACTGCTCGAAAGTGCGCGAGACATGAGTGTGGTTATGAAAGTGCGACACGGAAAATTTCGCATTTTTCGTTAATTTTCCGCTAATTTGGCTAGTGTGAATGGTGCAGCACTACCATGGGACGAATCCTTGGGCCGGTGAGTTCAGCGGAAACTCCCGGAAGTGCTACAAAAAGTGAATTCAAAGTGGTTGTCAAGTGACAACATTACAGGTGATTTCCGGCCTTTTCATCGGAATTCATAGGGTAAGTATACGTTTTTTGTTGTGCTAAAATTTTAGTGGATTGGTGCGCCCCAAAATACGGGTCTTGCACGCGTTGTTGACGAGCCAGACGAAAGTTTCACTGCAGCTGACAGGACTAGATGCCTGGCGGTGAAAATTTCGTCCGGTTCGTCAACATCGTCGTCAAAATCCGCATTTTGGGGCGCATCAATCCACTAAAATTTTAGCACAACAAAAAATGTATACTTACCCTATGAATTCCGTTGAAAAGGCCGGAAAACACCTGTAATGTTGTCATTTGACAACCACTTTGAATTCACTTTTTGGGGCACTTCTGGGAGTTTCTGCTGAACTCACCGGCCCGAGGATTCGACCCAAGGTAGTGCTGCACCATTCACACTAGCCAAACTGCCGGAAAATTAACGAAAAATCCGAAATTTCCCGTGTCGCACTTTCCTAACCTTGCACTTTTCAATATACCATTTTACTCGATATTTCCCGGCACTTCACGTTTTTTTCGCTTTCGCACGGCACTGATAACCACTTCTTTTATTTTCACTTAAAATCCCGACACTAAACTCACTTTTACGCACAAATAACGCGAAATTTTACCGGGCGACCGCGCGAGTTTTTTCTGTTTTTATACCCTAGACTTATAGTATAGGGTATATTGTTTTTGTCACGACGGAAATATGTAACACCTTAAAGGAGGCTCCGGAGGTATAGCAATGTATATATATAAATGATCGAGGTCGCCTCCTGATTCGATTTAGCCATGTCTGTCTGTCTGTCTGTCTGTCTGTCCGTCTGTCTGTCTGTCTGTCTGTCCGTCTGTCTGTCCGTTCGCACGATAACTTTCGATAAAATAAAGCTAGAGCCTTGAAATTTTGGTCAAATGTTGGAAGTGTGATCTAGTTGGATGGTATTGAAAATGGGCATGATCAGGCTAAGAGAACGCCTACCTCCCCTACATATGTAAAATACATAAATGTAACTATAACTCCCGATTAAAGAAACATGAAAAGCTCTAGCTTTACTCATGAGGGTAATCTCATACTCTCCTGGGAAAATAAAACTGATAAGTTGAAAACTAACGGTAATTTAAGAACCCCGTACTACCCTACTTTTCAGGTTTTTTGTCTATAACTTCTGAACCAATTGACGTAGGCACCTGATTTTTGGCGTGTAACCTTGAAGTGAGAAGCTGCTTAAGTTCTAGTAAGTTGGGCATAATCGGATAAAAGGAACGCCTACCTCCCCTACAAATTTCCAAAAATTAAATATTCATTTAATTACGATAACTTTCAAAGAAATGATACTAGCAACTTGAAAATTTGAAAGGATGTTGCTAATAAGACCTACTTCGTTGGTATTGAAAATGGGCAAGATCCGACATAAGGAACCCCCACCTCCCCTACAAATGAAACTTCAAATAAGCGATAACTTTCGATAGAATGAAGCTAGAGACTTGAAATTTTGTTTAAATGTTTGTAGGGGGATCTAATTGGTTGATGGAAATGCTGGGCAAGATCCGACTCAAGGAACCCCTACCTCCCCTACAAGTGAAACTTCAAATAAGCGTTAATTTTCGATAGAATGAAGCTAGCGACTTGAAAAATTGGACAAATATTTGTAGAATGGGTTAATTAATTGATTTTGAGAATGGTCAAGATCCCACTGAATGAGTGCCAACCTCCCCTATGAACTGGCCATATAAGAGACCCACTTTTTATGCATATGGTCGTTGCCAATTGGGACTTTTGGTATCACCACTAGGTCTGTACAAGTCTAGGGTATATACGCTTCGGACTCCGGTTTTTTTTAATTTTGCACCTAATTTATAGTAAAACGGCCTCGCTGATTCCAAAAATGCAGTCCGTTTTTCCCCTATACGTCAGGTTTTCGAGATATAGTTTGTTTTTTAATTTTACGGAAAATTACAAAAGGCCCCCTTAAAAAACAACTTTTTTTAAAAGCTACGGGGCTGCATCATTGTGCAGGACCTTCTAGTACCTGCATACAATAAAATAAAAATAAAAGCAATAAAAAAAAGTAATTTCTCGCTACCTGGATTGTTTGTTAAAAGTTGTGAAATTCTTTGGCCATTTTTAAGGCTCTTTTATGTAAAAAAATGCATTTAAAAGCCTCTGTTCCAGTATATTACTCTATTATTGTGCTCTTAACTTGTGTAATGGAAGCCTCTACTATCCCTCGTCGAAAGTGTCTCAACGCTCCGGACTCATTTTGCTGTATATGTGGCAGTTATACATTTCTAAGTCAGAGGACAAAAATAGGCCCCTTTGTTCACCAGGCATATCTGGCCTACTTCAAAACTCCAATTTGCAATCAGGATAAATGGTGGGTCCCTCATAAAGTGTGCAGGTGCTGTGTCACACATTTGAGGTCCTGGACGAAAGCAGAACGACTTCAGTTGCCATTTGGTGTGCCAATGATATGGCGAGAGCCCTCAAACCACACAAGTGATTGTTACTTTTGTTGTACTAAAACAACAGGGTACACACACAAAAACAAGATTTAAAAATCATGGAAACTCGATATCAAGGCAGATGGGATGCGAATATGATGGCGGACTATTGTTGGAGCATAAAACGGAACTGTCCTGAAATTGAACACTCCAGGAAAAGCTACAAACGAAAATTTTTGCCATAATTTTTTTTAGTTCTTAGGTAATATTGTTAAGATGTAAAATCAAAATTTATAAATAAAAAAATTGTAACGAGTTTCGTTTGTTTTGATTTCAATGAAGGGAAGGTTTGTATGGGGGCCAAAATTTGAGCCCCCTGTATCTCAAAAACTGGACGATCTCCACTGCACACACACTGAGCGATTTTCGTCCGATGCGATAACGAATGATAATTCAGAAAATAGGTTATGATTCACTCCCAATCCAACCTAAATTAATTTTTGTTAACTATTTGGATGTGTGTGGTATTTTCGTATACCACATATTTGATATTTCAATTGCAGTGCCATTTAAATCATAAGAATCCTTGAAATTTCATAATTTAATAATTTGGTAATTTGACATTCACTTGCGATAGTCACATACACTATCCAATCGATCGTCACCGATCGATCGCACAAAAATATCATCATCATCATCGTGGCGCGACAGCCCGACGTCGGGCCTTGGCCGCCTGGATCATTGTCCTCCAATTATCTCGGTCACGTGACCGCGTCCTCCAATTTTGGGAGCCCAGCAGCTGCGCGGCGTCCACACCTACTGAGCTCTCCCAACGAGATCTCGGTCGTCCTCGCAGTCTCGCTCCGTCGACTCGTTCTGCATTCATTACTCTCTTAGGCATGCGATCATCGTCCATTCTTTGTACATGCCCTGCCCATTGAAGTCGTTGTAGTTTGACGATTTTCGAGACTTGCAGCTCATCGTACATTTCATACAACTCATGGTTGTACCGGATGCGCCATCCATCTCGATCGCAAACAGCCCCGAAAATTCGCCGTAGAACCTTACGTTCGAAAGTGTCTAGCATGTTTTCGGAGGCTTGAGTTAGGGTCCATGCTTCGCAGCCATAGCATAGCACTGGTCGTATAATGGTTTTGTACACGCGGAGCTTCGTGTTTCTGTGCACATGCTTCGATTTCATTATGGGGAGAACCGAGAAAAAAGTCTTATTAGCTAACTGTATCCGTCGCTTGATTTCGTCAGTTTCGTTGGCGTCCCTTGACAGGTTGCAACCCAGGTAGTTGAAGTTGTTCACGAACTCGATGTTGAGGTCCCCCACGTTGATGCTCGGTTGTGCAGGTGTCCTTGTCACCGATTGCATCATTATTTTAGTTTTACCCTCGTTAATACGTAATCCAACTTCCTTTGCAGCGGTATCGAGCGTATGCAGAAGTTCTTCTGCGTCAGCCAATCTTCGGGACATGATGTTGATGTCGTCGGCGTACGCTGCTAATTGTGTCGACTTGATGAGCAGCGTCTTGCTGTTGTCCATATTCATGGCCCGAATAACGTATTCCAGTGCTAGGTTGAAGAGCGTCGGTGCCAGTCCATCGCCCTGTTTCAAACCAGTGCGTGTTTCAAATAGATCAGTAAGTCTATTCTGGATCCTGACTTGTGAGACGGAGTTGGTCATCGTCATCTTTGTCAGTCGCACTAATTTTGCTGGTATACCAAATTGCAGCATGATGTTGTACAGTACTCCACGATCGATACTGTCGTATGCCTGCTTGAAGTCGACAAAGATTTGGTATACGTTTACGTTGTATTCCCAGCACCTCTGGAGTATCAGTTTGACTGAGAAGAGCTGATCGGTTGTGGAGCGACCAGGTCTGAAACCGCTTTGATATTCGCCAATGACTCGTTCTGCGTACGGTTTTATTCTATTTTCCAGAATTTTCGTCAAAATTTTATAGGACGTACAAACTAGTGAGATGCCCCTGTAATTCTCACATCGCAATTTATCTCCCTTTTTATGGATTGGACAGATGATGCTTCTGCGCCAATCGTCTGGGATCTCCTCGTTCTCCCATACTCGCAGGAGTAATTGATGTATGGCATCAACTAGACTCGTTCCACCGAATCTTAGCAGTTCAGCTGGGATCTCGTCAGCGCCCGGCGCTTTATTTCGTTTTAGTGACCGCAACGCGAGATCAACTTCCTCTACTGTCGGGGGTTGAATGGGTGGGCCTAGATCAACAATATCATCGAGAGCTTCCTGTGTGGGGATGTTAGATGGTCGGTTTAGAAGCTCTTCAAAATAAGAGGCCCATCGTTTGTTAATACCATCGGTGTCGCTGATGATGTTTCCATCCTTGCGGTGTCGCTGATGATGTTTCCATCCTTGCACAAAAATATCGGCAGATCAAAATTGATCGGCCGATCGGTGCGATTTCCACATACACAGGCCGATCCATCGGTCGATATCGATTTCGGGCGACGGATCGGCCGATCGATCGGTGTGTGTATGGCACGTTTTAATCAAGTCAAAAAGCACTTAATTTCATTGTTAAAAAAAAAAAAATAATTTAGTTACGAGCTATATTAATTCAATCATGTTTATCGACAATCGCTGGTGATATAGGCCTATCCTGGCTTAGCCAACCGTCTCGTCTTAAGTGTGGCACCAATTCAAGGTGGCTCATACAACGCGGGACAAAACAAAACTCAATCAATCAATCAATCCCGGTGAAATATCGCGATAATTGTGTGTAAAAGTGAGTTTAGTGCCGGAATTTTAAGTGTAACTAAAAGAAGTGGCTATCAGTGCCGTGTGAAAGTGAAAAAAAAAACGTGAAGTGCCGGGAAATATCGAGTAAAATGGTGTATTGAAACGAGGTTATTAAAGTGCGACACGGGAAATTTCGCATTTTTCGTTTATTTTCCGGCAATTCGGCAAGTGTGAATGGTACAGCATTACCCTGGGACGAATCCTCGGGCCGGTGAGTTTAGCGGAAACTCCCGGAAGTGCCCCAAAAAGTGAATTCAAAGTGGTTGTCAAATGACAACATTACAGGTGATTTCCGGCCTTTTCATCGGAATTCATAGGGTAAGTATGCGTTTTTTGTTGTGGTAGAATTTAAGTGGATTGATGCGCCCCAAAGTGTGGATTTTGACCACGATGTTGACGAACCGGACGAAAGTTTCACTGCTAGGCATCTAGTCCTGTCAGCTGCAGTGAAACTTTCGTCTGGCTCGTCAACAACGTATTTTGGGGCGCACCAATCCACTAAAATTTTAGCACAACAAAAAACGTATACTTACCCTTTGAATTCCGATGAAAAGGCCGGAAATCACCTGTAATGTTGTCATTTGACAACCACTTTGGATTTACTTTTTGTAGCACTTCCGGGAGTTTCCGCTGAACTCACCGGCCCAAGGATTCGTCCCATGGTAGTGCTGCACCATTCACACTAGCCAAATTGGCGGAAAATTAACGAAAAATGCGAAATTTTCCGTGTCGCACTTTCATAACCACACTCATGTCTCGCGCACTTTCGAGCAGTTAATTTTGGTCGGAAGTTCGCGGCACCTTGCGTTTTTTCTCACTTTTAAATATCAGTGACAAGCACTACTTTCAATTGCACTTTAAATCGCGACACTAAAATCACTTGTACGCGCGAAAATCGCCAGATTTCAAGAGGTTGACTGCACGCGTTCTTCACTTTGTTTACATATGGTTCACTGCTTGCCATGACGTCATTACTTTGACACTCCGGCCTGAGAATAAAGATGGCAGTGGTTGGATGAAGTCATCGAAGGAAATAATTACGTAATTTAGCCGTCAAAATCAGCTGGGCGGAGGCCCGTATTTCTAGATGGCAATTCAATGGCATAAGCACAGAAGAGAGAATCAGAGGAGATGAAAAAGAGCGAGAAAAAAAAAAATGTTTGACGGTAGAGAGACAAAATGGAATGTTATTGTTCACAAAGGAGAAGTAGGAGAGGGGATGACATCTCATTTGCTTCCTGTGTTTCTATATGGAATGCGCGGGTGTTGCGCAGTGGAGGGCGTGTGTCTCTCTGTTTACTTTTTACTAGTTCGTATGTGGTGGAATTACGTTCAGAATTTAGTTGACAGTAAATGGTGGTTTCATCTCCTTCTATATGTCTCTGTGGGCACAAGCGATAAGATTTTCCGAACGCATCCTATAAACACCAGGTGGCTGTCAGATTGTGTGCGTAGGGTTGTTTTTCTGGGCATCTATCTATCTTTATCGTAAAAGGATAATCGTGAGTAATATAACTCGCCGCGTAAACAATATTTTCTCGGATTTCTGCTTAAAATTGTCTGCCGGTAAATGGGCAGACTGTAAATCACGTACGTGTTTTGTTCCAAATTTGCACTCGTCTTCAAGCAAATTTTAACCATGGTACATTTCTTCAACCAAATGTTAACAAGTTTTAATTTGGCACATATTTTACACCACGCAGACCTTTTCATTGTAAACGGGGGAGGATTCTAAATAGTTTTTATTTATCTCACGCAGGAAATCAGCACAACAAAAATACGTACGATTTGGTAAAGTGATGTCGGCACAAAGTACTCGACCAGTGGAAAAAATCGATTTGCCGACAGTTTCAGGACAAAAAATCGCGTTACGTGACAAACTCGAATTCTGTAGGCCACAGTTGATGGCACTCAGATCTCCAGCCCTGAACAAACTCGAAAGGATGCAAAAACAGACGCAGATCAAATTGCAGGAGAAACGAGAGAAGCTTAGTGAAAAAATAGAGTGAGCGGACTGAGATTTGCATTGAGCAACTAACAAAATTGCAGATACCACGGAATATAGACAACTTTTGTTACCTTTTAAAATTCAGCGTGTTTTTTTTATCAAGCAATTGTTGCAATCTCTACCTTTTGTGTTATGGCTTATTTGTTAGTTTTTGCGATTGTTGTGGCCTTATTCCTTGCTGCACTTTCGCTTTATCGCTATGGAAATATCCAACGTCAGCATCCGATTGTCACTTTGTCCGTTTTGACGGCGTGGTGTTTCTCGTTTCTTATTGTGTTCACGATTCCCTTGGATATTACCTCAGTAAGTGAATAATAAGGACTGCCTACCATAGACAAACGTTAATTTCCTGTTTATTCCAGACAGTGTACAGACAGTGTGTCCAGGAACAATCAGTTGTAAGTAACATGCAAAAAGAATCGCACAACTCGACAGTTGTTCATGCCAGCACCTCTGAGGTTCATATACGCTGTGAAAAGCCTTGGGGAATGGTCCCGGAATATGTATTTCCAAATCTGTGGCGCATAATTTACTGGACTTCGCAATTTCTCACATGGATCACCATGCCTCTGATGCAATCATACCTGAAAGCTGGCGATTTCACTATCAAAGGGAAGCTTAAATCGGCTTTAATAGATAATGCTATTTATTACGGATCGTACCTATTCATTTGTGGAATACTTCTGATTTATATCGCATTTAAAGGCGTGTCTCTAGATTGGCAAAAGCTGAAAGCGATAGCATCATCGGCATCAAATACTTGGGGTCTTTTCCTTCTGGTGTTGTTATTCGGTGAGTTTTTTTTAACCTATTTTGAGTTTACTAATACATACATCTGTTTATACCCGAACTTAACTTCCGTCCTTAACGATCTCAATCCCTCATTGTAGAAAATCAGGTTGTCATTGTGCTTGTTTAATTTAAACTAGTGCTTCCAATAGTTCTTTGATGAAGCCCAGCCCAGATTTCTTTAAAAATGATGATGAGTATCTACACTTCATGCGGATACATCGGTACATGGATAAGTTTTATCACTACCGAATGCGTGGAACATGTTTTATCGAAGATATCGACGTAAATTTCGTCAAGATTCCAGTATTGTTAATTATTCTGGATAAAATAATTCGACAGAATATGTTCCACGCATCCATGTACCGACGGGGGGCCGTCAAGCGACTCAACTTTTATGGAGCCCCATAATATGACATAATAATAATGGAACTTATTGCATTCATTTTTTTCGTATTTGAAAGAATTCATGCAATTTTCAATGAATATTTTTTTTGCATTGAAAATTCAGCTTAAAAATGTATATGTTTATTACGAATTCATTCAATTGCCCGATAAAATTTTAACTCCCAGTGTATCACTTTTCCAGCGCGTAGTTTGCGATGAGGTTTATTATGGTTATGCATTTATTCAGGTATATCAGTGATTTTGTGGTCTTTTAAAAGGTTTCAACGCAATTTTTTAACTTTTATTGAGTTTTTCTGGGAAACCATCACTTTTTCGCAAATCTGATACTGTAAAGCTTACTACGATGATCGTTTGTCAATTCATCTCCCTTCTGAACTTTCCTAAACACTTTTCTGGCCGGCATCAAGCATTTTATTATATTATTATACTAGCTGCGAGAGCTCGCTGCGCTCACAACTTGACACTAATCTTGACTATTTTTTTATACATAATTAATTTGTTCTTCGCTTACTCAACACCACGACGATAAGGCTAAACTTAAGCTAAACTAAAAGCAACTTCACTTTCAGTAGGCTATCTTTACATAGTTTCGGTGGCTCAACTTTCTAAGCAGAATTACAGGGACGCTGACTTTTAATATTAATTTGTGAGACGGAAGCCCGGGTGCGCTTAGGGAATTTAAAATTTCAACCGGAAAATGGGTAGCATCTTCTTGATCCATTATTCGGTTGATTGAGCTATATTCAACACATTCCCCAGGAACGCATTTTAATATTTCAGCGTTTGTCGCAGATGCCTGGTCGTTCCGGAGAGTCAAAGTAGCTCTCCTGCAAAGCCTAAAGTTTTCATGATCAATTAATTTCTCAGGGTCGCCATACACTGAAGAAATTCGGTTATTTCGTGACTAAACTACACGATATAATTTATTATGTAGAATAACCTTCTCGTCTTCTTCCGGACACCCACCATCATCATTTTCAGTAACAGATCTGAAAATTCTTGCTCGTTTGGATTACCGCCAGTTCCCTGGTTAAATGTATACGCGACAATTTGTATTCGCTAAATTAAAATAATGAATACTGAAATGTCTATATACACTGAACGAAATAAGACCTAAAATACACATTTTCATGAATATCTCGACTCCAACGCCACCCACCGATTCCAAATTTTGTCAACAACTTTATTATTACTTAATTAATATATGTTGTGAATTTGAGCCAAATTGGACCATAAATAAGAATTTTGTAAATAACTCCACTCCAGTGCCACCTACCGAGTACAAAAGTTATGCACATCGGAGGACCAAACGAACATATGGTGTGAATATGAGTTGGATAGATTTATTGGTTCGTGAATTATAAGAGCAGCAACATATGCACAAACGTTTTTATACTTGTATATTGTTGTATGTACCAAGTACGTCACTCTTATGACACACACTGTGCTGGGCTCCGTCATGATCTCGAATGATCGATAACAAGTGTCAGCTGAATGGGCACTAGCGGATTCTCGAACCTTTGTTGAGTAGTGGAAACCCGAGACTAGAACATCTCGAAAAATCTAGAATCTTCGCTAATTGACGAATCCATGGATTAGCAGCTATATAAAGGCAGATGTCACCAAGAACAGGAAGAAGTAAGAAGTAGTAAGGCTCGACACTCAGTGGAAGTCGGATCGCTATAAAGCGGAAAGGAGATAATCGTTATCTGCCGTTAACAGATAGTTCGAGCTAGTTTGACGTTGGTTGTTAGTACGCGTGTGAGGTTCGTTTTGTGAATAAAGTGTGTGTATTTTTCAATCGAAGTGTTTTCATTATTCAGCACAAGAATATCTAACGAACCTGGTTTCGCTCATCAGAGGAAACATTATAGTCCAAGAGGCGACTGTCGTAAAAGTGTGTTGTCCGCACTGTCGGGATTTGGTATTATAAAAACCAGCACATGTTGAATTAGAAATTGTTGGTCGGCCGAAGCAAAACTTGACCATTAATACACAGTTAACCTAATTATCTAGGAAATTAAGGGGCCAATATGCGGTGTCCGAACTGTCGGATCGAACCTTTTTTATTCGAAAGACAAACTTGTTCTCATGTCAAAAACCTCGGTCGGCCGAGCCCCATCCTGGCAGAAGTGCTCGGCCGACCACTTTGAAAGTACCAATTTTTGTGGTCTAGCACCGGTGTCCGAACTGTCGGATCGAACCTTTTTTATTCGAAAGACAAACTTGTTCTCATGTCAAAAACCTCGGTCGGCCGAGCCCCATCCTGGCAGAAGTGCTCGGCCGACCACTTTGAAAGTACCAATTTTTGTGGTCTAGCACCGGTGTCCGAACTGTCGGATCGATCCTTTTTTATTCGAAAGAAAAACTTGTTCTCATGTCAAAAACCCCGGTCGGCCGAGCCGCATCCTGGCGGAAGTGCTTGGCCGACCAATTTGAAAGTACCGATTTTTGTGGTCTAGCACCGATGTCCGAACTGTCGAATCGAACCTTTTTTATTCGAAAGATAAAGTTGTTCTCATGTCAAAAACCCCGGTCGGCCGAACCCCATCCTGGCCGAAGTGCTCGGTCGACCAATTTGAAAGTACCGACTTTCGAGGGCTAGCACCGGTGTCCGGCTTATTTACGAAGATATTTTGCACTAAGTCAGTGTCGTACGATAATTCCCCCAAAATCGTTTTCTTATTATATTGGTTTTTATCATTTTCTTCTTAACTAATGGGACTATAGAATTTGTAATTATATGGCCACGTTTATATCGTGGATTTAAAAGGCGATTTAACTAAATCGTGTGTTTATACCAACCATCCTGATAGGTGCTAAATATGAAAGATGTCAGTTATTGGTTTGTGGCTTTTGTTTGGTCAAATCAAATGTCAAGATGCAGTGGCCTCCTAATAAGCACGTTTATACCGCTACCATCAAAGGATGAAACTAATGCAGAGTTTCAGGAAAGTATGAGATATTTATACTCGTATGTATAATATATAAAATAGAGTTATCGCCAACTACACTATTAGCGAAGACAGCAACTCCATCTACATAGTAACAATTTTTCAGTCTAGTTCTGCATCACAAGTGGAGCTAAAAGCTAGTACCAGAACTATGTAATATAACTAACTCGATATCTGTACTTCGTCGTGATTTAGATCGATTTAGTTAGATCTCGAAGATAGTCTCGCGATATAAACGTAGTGTATAAAGTCAAAGATAATAAAATTTACTATCAACTCATTTCTGATTACTTTCTCCAAGGAATGAATATTTTTTCCACATTAGCAAAAACCATCACTAAGACTAACATTTTACATGTCAGTTCATGATATTGGCCAAAAAAGGGTTCCTTTGCCGAAATTTTCGTTGACAAAGCTAATTATCTTAACAGTGAAACCACTCAAGTTAGCAAAAAAAAATCAATATGATAGTTATAAGTTTCCTAGACCGCGCGGTTTGTCAAAAAAAAAATCGGTAAAAATTCAGCACCTCAAAATAAATGTAAGTATAGGTACACAAAAAAAAAAACAAAAGAACTGAAAAGCTTTCACCTTGGCCGCTTATATGAACAAGGAATCTTGGCTATTTTCATTTTCCTATATTGATCGATGGTAGTCCGGATGGCGCAACGGTTAGCACGTTCGCCTTCAACGCACTGGGCCCCGGTTCGATTCCGGGGATTTACGTGTCGGACTATGAGCCCACTCAGCTGTTAAATGAGTACCCATTATGGGGTAAATAACTCGGTTGAGCGTATTGCTGATCACATACCTCTGCACAAAAACCGTCACGATCTAGAAAATGAGATGATGCTAACTCATCTCGAGGCCGTGGTTTAAATTGGACTGTTGCGCCAGTTATTTATTTTTTTATATTGATCGCAGCTAACGTAGCCTATCGACAATACATTAAAAGGTGTGTTTGGCTAGGCACACGATCGTCGTTTGAATAATTTTCGGGTTGTTGATTTAATGCCAGCCTCGAACACTACTTTTTTTCAGCGGAAAAAGAAGGTATCCCTATCTTCCACAACAATGGCTGCGTTCTGGGAAACTTATAAGATCAAACAATTTGACAGTGAGTAACAGAGATGTGAAGTATTGTATATCCGTAAGTCGATAAGAGAGTGTCGCTTATCTGACAGAATCTTTAGAGGGGAAATTTACCGGCAAAATTTGTTGGTTCGTTTCCCCAGCCCATGATTTCTAAACAAATACATCTACCGCACTCTCTGTCTCTTTCGCTCTAGTGCAATTATTAAGAAACAGGCTTAACGAAAATTGGTTGGTTTTCATTCTGCTCTCGGAATTCGTATGTAGATACAGGTAGATACTTTGGCATGAGTCGGGTGCGTCGAATGTGTGAATGTATCAGTTCAATGCGTCTCTGTTTCACTTACGGATACACAATGCCTTGCCATCTCTGTTGCTCACTGTCACCAACCACAATGTCAACTGCGAAAATCGGATGACCCCAACTCAAAGCAATACTACGGGAACAGAAAGCACGGGAATAATGTATTTATCCGTATTTCCCACGCTTTCTTTGCTTTTGCTCTTTGAATCACATATTTTGAGTTGAGGACTATGCGACTTTTCGGCATTGCTGTGAAAACCAGTTCTGAGTTTGGTGTTTTGTAGAAATAAAATCAATCAGGGAACCGAAACAATAGGCGCGTTCTATCCAGTCCAGGGTAGGGTAACCAACTCGTATTACATAAGCAACAAGATGGTTGTTGCTTGTGTAATGCGTGTTTGCTACTCTACACTAGACCTGATAAATATGCAAAATAACGCGCCTAATGCATAGTATCTATGAGAAGATACCTTTTTGGGTTTCGGCCAAATGAGCATGTTGAGGATGATACTTGCGGCCACTATGCTGTTGCTTTTAATTTTTCACAATTGCATTTTCTGGATCTACCCGATTAAAAACAGGCACGAAAACAGCAAATTGGGGAAATAATTTATGAAGTTTTGAAACTTTGGAGAAACGTTCATAGGTGTATAGTAATAGTAAGAAACAGAAAAGCTTCTCCCCCCTCCCAGGTGAACGCCCCCGCCCTTTCACCCTCAAAAGACTACTTTTTAACCTTTTATTTTTATCTCCATAACTATTAACCCTCGCAAAAAACTTTTCAGGGCAAAGTTGAATATCACAGAAAAATACATAAAAAAAGATCTAACCATTTTTCCCTCGAGTTTTCAAGACAATCTCATTTGAAAACATCTTTTGTGAATTGCTCGTTTGTTCCCACGAGGTGGTAAAATCACTGCTTTTGTGATGTATTTTATCAAATAACGAGTAGAATACTAACCCCACGAGGAAAATGTAAAGGATAAAATTTTTCTTAAATTAGATAGGCTTTAATTTGAGATAAGTTAGATGCCAGTAGAGTGTAGACAGTTACTTTGAAAGAGGGAAAATCATTTTTTTTAAATGTATTTTCAGTATTTGAAGAGCCTTTTATCGGAAAAGCTTGCTCATACGGAGCAGCTCTATGTATAAAATTTTAGGAAATTTTAGTGTCACCATACACTGTCGAACTCGAACACGAACCTGGTACAAATGTCCTCTGACACACACACACACACACACTTCACATAGATGCGAAGAAAACCGCTCCACTTGTACTAGATTCGAATTCGACAGTGTATGGTAACACTAATACTCTCTCAGAAAAAAAATTATATTACGTTTATGTTCCGTAAATTAAGTTTTTAAGACGTTTTCTCCTTTGTCGAAGTAACAATGATGATGCCTGTAGATATTGGGCAACTGATTTATCTCAAATTAAAGCTTATTTAGTTAAAAAAAATCGGCCATATCCTTTTTTCGTGGGACTAGTATCTTACCCGTTATTTGATGAAATACATCACAAATACCAGGATTTTTCATTTCATGAGAACAAACGAGTAATTGACAAATATGTTTTCCAAACGAGGTTATTTCGAAAACTACTTAAGATAGAGAAAAAGTGGTTAACACATTTTTTGTAAGTATGTATTCTCTTTTTTTTTTCTAAATAAAATAAAATTAAATATATTCTATGAACGATATTTTAAAAGAACTTTTATGAATGATATTAGCCGTCTAAGGGCGAAGGTGCGGAAATGAAAAGTACTTGAAACAAGCAACGTTCCAGTCGCAACGAACCCGAAACGCCGATAGTCAAACATGAGACTGATGCCTCAACACACTGCGCTACCGGTCGCCCCTTTATACGAGTACATACATGAAGAAAGATAATGGAGGATATAGACATGTGAAAAAAATGTATCTATGTATATTGCGAAGGCATTTGTATGAAAAAAGTGAATTTTTCGTTACCTTTTTTTTCGGATACTACACATGCTAGAATCTTTATTTCTTTTGCAAATTATCATATAAAGATTTAATTGAACTTTCTTTTGATCAAAGATTATAAAAATGATAATTGTTTTTATCTTTTCTTGGCTGATAAAAAATATTCCAATAATTAATTTACATATATTTCGACGTACATCAATGTTAGGAAAATTTTTAATCAAAAGGTAGCTAATTGGTGGCTAATTGGTAGTAATGGTGAAGAATTTACAGTTGGCTAAACTTTATAGTTTTCATTTAAATAATACAATGGTCCAGGTTTTTAGATCCGGATCTAAGAACTGAAGAAGGGAGAAAAAAGGACCAAAAACGGTAAAACTTTAACCTTTCACGAGAGCTTTTTTTGTGACTTCGATCGCAAATTCCTATTTATCATGGAGGCTTTTAATATCTTTATTGATAACAGGGTTAAAGAGGGGTTTCTATTGTATGGTAAAATATCCAAAAACTGTTTTTTGATGTTTGTTGGATGTATAAAAAAGTGAGTGTTAGCGTTTTTTTTTACTGTACGGAAGTATAAAGTGCGTAGGAATGCCCGACCGCGTGGAGTTTTTTTTTACTTTAAAGTATTTTTTACCCTAATTTTAATTGCCCACAATATTAATAAATTTTTTAAGTTTTCCGACTTTGGATTTCCCTTCCGAAATTCAAAGAGTTCAAACTCTGGTCCCGGAGAAATATCCATTGGTAAAATTTGTCCCGTGTTTCACCTATCTTCTGTATTTGCTAGCATTTTTTTTAAAACAAACATTTTGCAAAGTCGAGAGTTAATATTGCTTATGCAAATAATAAAATAAAATTGCAGTTAAAAACTGGTTAAATTGATTTTACATGGTAGTTGTTTGATGAAATATATACATTCATCCAAGAAAGGGTATGGGCTGAGTTTGGACCGAAGATTAATTTAGGAGATTTTTTGGGGGAAATTATCGTTTTACTTTCAAAAATTCACAAAAGATGTCAAAATGTAAAAAAAAAAAATAGCTCTTTTAGAGCCTTGTACTTTTCAAAAATTTTCTAAAGCTTGACCAGATTAAAAAGTCACTGCACGTCACTGTCGCATATTGATAGTAGGATGAGGTTGTAATTAGTTGATGTTGAAAATGGATAAGATTCAACCAAATAAACCACCAACCTCCCCAATAAATTACAATTGACATATACGACAACTTTCGATATAATGAAGCTACCGACTTGAAATTTTGGTCAAATGTTTGCAGTATAGTCTAGTTGGTAGATACCTAACTAACGACATATCTAAAATAATTAAAGGTATCTATAACTACCGATCAAATAAATGCGAAAAGCTTTACCTTTAGTAGATGACTATAAAGATAAGGGTCACATTATACTCTCTTGTAAAAATGAGACCGATCAGTTGGAAAGCAAGGGTACTTTCTGTACAAAGTACACCGAAAGAGTTGATTTTTGACATGAAGACTTGACAGAGACTTCGATTTAGCTGAAATAAAAAGAAAGTATCTCGCTCTATTCAAAACAACGCCTATTTCTCTCACTCGTAGACCAGGCTAAATATTGAAGAACTTTCTAATTAAAAGTACTTTTCGTATAACTATTTTTTTAAAGAAGCAGTGCGCCCTGTTTCAATTGCGCTCCCAGTTTGTTTTGTTCGATAAGATTCAGATTCGAATCGATGTATTTAGATTCTGCTCAACAATGGCATGTTACCTGTATCTTGGCGTATTTTCAATCTTATATACAATAGATTAGTGGTAACCGGCAACCGGAAAATTTCAAATGAGACCAAGTTTTTGTATCAATAATGAAAGGCCGATCCGACACTTCGGTCAAGGAGGCTGGATATAAAAAAATACTTTCAAATTGGTCGGTCGAGTACTTCGGCCAGGGTGGGGCTCGGCCGGCCGGGGTATTTGACAAGAGAACAAGTTTGTCTTTCGAATAAAAAAGGTTCGATCCGACAGTTCGGACACCGGCGCTAGACCACAAAAATTGGTACTTTCAAAGTGGTTGGTCGAGTACTTCGGCCAGGGTGGGGCTCGGCCGGCCAGGGTTTTTGACATGAGAACGAGTTTGTCGTTCGAATAAAAAGGGATCGATCCGACAGTTCGGACACCGGTGTTAGACCACAAAAATCGGTACTTTCAAAGTGGTCGGCCGAGCACTTTCTGCCAGGATGCGGCTCGGCCGACCAGGGTTTTTGACATGAGAACAAGTTTGTCTTTCGAATAAAAAAGGTTCGATCCGACAGTTCGGACACCGGTGCTAGACCACAAAAATGGGTACTTTTAAAGTGGTCGGCCGAGCACTTCTGCCAGGATGCAGCTCGGCCGACCGGGGTTTTTGACATGAGAACAAGTTTGTCTTTCGAATATAAAAGGTTCGATCCGACAGTTCGGACACCGGTGCTAGACCACAAAAATTGGTACTTTCAAAGTGGTTGGTCGAGTACTTCAGCCAGGGTGGGGCTCGGCCGGCCAGGGTTTTTGACATGAGAACGAGTTTGTCGTTCGAATAAAAAGTGCTCGGCCGACCACTTTGAACGTACCAATTTTTGTGGTCCAGCACCGGTGTCCCGAACTGTCGGATCGAACCTTTTTTATTCGAAAGACAAACTTGTTCTCATGTCAAAAACCCCGGTCGGCCGAGCACTTTGAAAGTACCAATTTTTGTGGTCTAGCACCGGTGTCCGAACTGTCGGATCGAACCTTTTATATTTGAAAGACAAACTTGTTCTGATGTCAAAAACCCGGTCGGCCAAGCCGCATCCTGGCAGAAGTGCTCGGCCGACCACTTTGAAAGTACCAATTTTTGTGGTCCAGCACCGGTGTCCGAACTGTCGGATCGAACCTTTTTTATTCGAAAGACAAACTTGTTCTCATGTCAAAAAACCCCGGTCGGCCGAGCTGCATCCTGGCAGAAGTGCTCGGCCGACCACTTTAAAAGTACCCATTTTTGTGGTCTAGCACCGGTGTCCGAACTGTCGGATCGAACCTTTTTTATTCGAAAGACAAACTTGTTCTCATGTCAAAAACCCTGGTCGGCCGAGCCGCATCCTGGCAGAAGTGCTCGGCCGACCACTTTGAAAGTACCGATTTTTGTGGTCTAACACCGGTGTCCGAACTGTCGGATCGATCCCTTTTTATTCGAACGACAAACTCGTTCTCATGTCAAAAACCCTGGCCGGCCGACCCCACCCTGGCCGAAGTACTCGACCAACCACTTTGAAAGTACCAATTTTTGTGGTCTAGCGCCGGTGTCCGAACTGTCGGATCGAACCTTTTTTATTCGAAAGACAAACTTGTTCTCTTGTCAAATACCCCGGCCGGCCGAGCCCCACCCTGGCCGAAGTACTCGACCGACCAATTTGAAAGTATTTTTTTATATCCAGCCTCCTTGACCGAAGTGTCGGATCGGCCTTTCATTATTGATACAAAAACTTGGTCTCATTTGAAATTTTCCGGTTGCCGGTTACCACTAATCTATTGTATATAAGATTGAAAATACGCCAAGATACAGGTAACATGCCATTGTTGAGCAGAATCTAAATACATCGATTCGAATCTGAATCTTATCGAACAAAACAAACTGGGAGCGCAATTGAAACAGGGCGCACTGCTTCTTTAAAAAAATAGTTATACGAAAAGTACTTTTAATTAGAAAGTTCTTCAATATTTAGCCTGGTCTACGAGTGAGAGAAATAGGCGTTGTTTTGAATAGAGCGAGATACTTTCTTTTTATGTCAGCTAAATCGAAGTCTCATGTCAAGTCTTCATGTCAAAAATCAACTCTTTCGGTGTACTTTGTACAGAAAGTACCCTTGCTTTCCAACTGATCGGTCTCATTTTTACAAGAGAGTATAATGTGACCCTTATCTTTATAGTCATCTACTAAAGGTAAAGCTTTTCGCATTTATTTGATCGGTAGTTATAGATACCTTTAATTATTTTAGATATGTCGTTAGTTAGGTATCTACCAACTAGACTATACTGCAAACATTTGACCAAAATTTCAAGTCGGTAGCTTCATTATATCGAAAGTTGTCGTATATGTCAATTGTAATTTATTGGGGAGGTTGGTGGTTTATTTGGTTGAATCTTATCCATTTTCAACATCAACTAATTACAACCTCATCCTACTATCAATATGCGACAGTGACGTGCAGTGACTTTTTAATCTGGTCAAGCTTTAGAAAATTTTTGAAAAGTACAAGGCTCTAAAAGAGCTATTTTTTTTTACATTTTGACATCTTTTGTGAATTTTTGAAAGTAAAACGATAATTTCCCCCAAAAAATCTCCTAAATTAATCTTCGGTCCAAACTCAGCCCATACCCTTTCTTGGATGAATGTATATATTTCATCAAACAACTACCATGTAAAATCAATTTAACCAGTTTTTAACTGCAATTTTATTTTATTATTTGCATAAGCAATATTAACTCTCGACTTTGCAAAATGTTTGTTTTAAAAAAAATGCTAGCAAATACAGAAGATAGGTGAAACACGGGACAAATTTTACCAATGGATATTTCTCCGGGACCAGAGTTTGAACTCTTTGAATTTCGGAAGGGAAATCCAAAGTCGGAAAACTTAAAAAATTAATTAATATTGTGGGCAATTAAAATTAGGGTAAAAAATACTTTAAAGTAAAAAAAAAACTCCACGCGGTCCGGCACATTCCTACGCACTTTATACTTCCGTACAGTAAAAAAAACGCTAACACTCACTTTTTATACATCCAACAAACATCAAAAAACAGTTTTTGGATATTTTACCATACAATAGAAACCCCTCTTTAACCCTGTTATCAATAAAGATATTAAAAGCCTCCATGATAAATAGAAATTTGCGATCGAAGTCACAAAAAAAGCTCTCGTGAAAGGTTAAAGTTTTACCGTTTTTGGTCCTTTTTTCTCCCTTCTTCAGTTCTTAGATCCGGATCTAAAAACCTGGACCATTGTATTATTCAAATGAAAACTATAAAGTTTAGCCAACTGTAAATTCTTCACCATTACTACCAATTAGCCACCAATTAGCTACCTTTTGATTAAAAATTTTCCTAACATTGATGTACGTCGAAATATATGTAAATTAATTATTGGAATATTTTTTATCAGCCAAGAAAAGATAAAAACAATTATCATTTTTATAATCTTTGATCAAAAGAAAGTTCAATTAAATCTTTATATGATAATTTGCAAAAGAAATAAAGATTCTAGCATGTGTAGTATCCGAAAAAAAAGGTAACGAAAAATTCACTTTTTTCATACAAATGCCTTCGCAATATACATAGATACATTTTTTTCACATGCCTATATCCTCCATTATCTTTCTTCATGTATGTACTCGTATAAAGGGGCGACCGGTAGCGCAGTGTGTTGAGGCATCAGTCTCATGTTTGACTATCGGCGTTTCGGGCTCGTTGCGACTGGAACGTTGCTTGTTTCAAGTACTTTTCATTTCCGCACCTTCGCCCTTAGACGGCTAATATCATTCATAAAAGTTCTTTTAAAATATCGTTCATAGAATATATTTAATTTTATTTTATTTAGAAAAAAAAAAGAGAATACATACTTACAAAAAATGTGTTAACCACTTTTTCTCTATCTTAAGTAGTTTTCGAAATAACCTCGTTTGGAAAACATATTTGTCAATTACTCGTTTGTTCTCATGAAATGAAAAATCCTGGTTTTTGTGATGTATTTCATCAAATAACGGGTAAGATACTAGTCCCACGTAAAAAAGGATATGGCCGATTTTTTTTAACTAAATAAGCTTTAATTTGAGATAAATCAGTTGCCCAATATCTACAGGCATCATCATTGTTACTTCGACAAAGGAGAAAACGTCTTAAAAACTTAATTTACGGAACATAAACGTAATATAATTTTTTTTCTGAGAGAGTATTAGTGTTACCATACACTGTCGAATTCGAATCTAGTACAAGTGGAGCGGTTTTCTTCGCATCTATGTGAAGTGTGTGTGTGTGTGTGTGTCCGAGGACATTTGTACCAGGTTCGTGTTCGAGTTCGACAGTGTATGGTGACACTAAAATTTCCTAAAATTTTATACATAGAGCTGCTCCGTATGAGCAAGCTTTTCCGATAAAAGGCTCTTCAAATACTGAAAATACATTAAAAAAAAAATGATTTTCCCTCTTTCAAAGTAACTGTCTACACTCTACTGGCATCTAACTTATCTCAAATTAAAGCCTATCTAATTTAAGAAAAATTTTATCCTTTACATTTTCCTCGTGGGGTTAGTATTCTACTCGTTATTTGATAAAATACATCACAAAAGCAGTGATTTTACCACCTCGTGGGGAAAAACGAGCAATTCACAAAAGATGTTTTCAAATGAGATTGTCTTGAAAACTCGAGGGAAAAATGGTTAGATCTTTTTTTATGTATTTTTCTGTGATATTCAACTTTGCCCTGAAAAGTTTTTTGCGAGGGTTAATAGTTATGGAGATAAAAATAAAAGGTTAAAAAGTAGTCTTTTGAGGGTGAAAGGGCGGGGGCGTTCACCTGGGAGGGGGGAGAAGCTTTTCTGTTTCTTACTATTACTATACACCTATGAACGTTTCTCCAAAGTTTCAAAACTTCATAAATTATTTCCCCAATTTGCTGTTTTCGTGCCTGTTTTTAATCGGGTAGATCCAGAAAATGCAATTGTGAAAAATTAAAAGCAACAGCATAGTGGCCGCAAGTATCATCCTCAACATGCTCATTTGGCCGAAACCCAAAAAGGTATCTTCTCATAGATACTATACATTAGGCGCGTTATTTTGCATATTTATCAGGTCTAGTGTAGAGTAGCAAACACGCATTACACAAGCAACAACCATCTTGTTGCTTATGTAATACGAGTTGGTTACCCTACCCTGGACTGGATAGAACGCGCCTATTGTTTCGGTTCCCTGATTGATTTTATTTCTACAAAACACCAAACTCAGAACTGGTTTTCACAGCAATGCCGAAAAGTCGCATAGTCCTCAACTCAAAATATGTGATTCAAAGAGCAAAAGCAAAGAAAGCGTGGGAAATACTGATAAATACATTATTCCCGTGCTTTCTGTTCCCGTAGTATTGCTTTGAGTTGGGGTCATCCGATTTTCGCAGTTGACATTGTGGTTGGTGACAGTGAGCAACAGAGATGGCAAGGCATTGTGTATCCGTAACTGATACATTCACACATTCGACGCACCCGACTCATGCCAAAGTATCTACCTGTATCTACATACGAATTCCGAGAGCAGAATGAAAACCAACCAACTTTCGTTAAGCCTGTTTCTTAATAATTGCACTAGAGCGAAAGAGACAGAGAGTGCGGTAGATGTATTTGTTTAGAAATCATGGGCTGGGGAAACGAACCAACAAATTTTGCCGGTAAATTTCCCCTCTAAAGATTCTGTCAGATAAGCGACACTCTCTTATCGACTTACGGATATACAATACTTCACATCTCTGTTACTCACTGTCAAATTGTTTGATCTTATAAGTTTCCCAGAACGCAGCCATTGTTGTGGAAGATAGGGATACCTTCTTTTTCCGCTGAAAAAAAAGTAGTGTTCGAGGCTGGCATTAAATCAACAACCCGAAAATTATTCAAACGACGATCGTGTGCCTAGCCAAACACACCTTTTAATGTATTGTCGATGGGCTACGTTAGCTGCGATCAATATAAAAAAATAAATAACTGGCGCAACAGTCTAATTTAAACCACGGCCTCGAGATGAGTTAGCATCATCTCATTTTCTAGATCGTGACGGTTTTTGTGCAGAGGTATGTGATCAGCAATACGCTCAACCGAGTTATTTACCCCATAATGGGTACTCATTTAACAGCTGAGTGGGCTCATAGTCCGACACGTAAATCCCCGGAATCGAACCGGGGCCCAGTGCGTTGAAGGCGAACGTGCTAACCGTTGCGCCATCCGGACTACCATCGATCAATATAGGAAAATGAAAATAGCCAAGATTCCTTGTTCATATAAGCGGCCAAGGTGAAAGCTTTGCAGTTCTTTTGTTTTTTTTTGTGTACCTACTTACATTTATTTTGAGGTGCTGAATTTTTACCGATTTTTTTTTGACAAACCGCGCGGTCTAGGAAACTTATAACTATCATATTGATTTTTTTTGCTAACTTGAGTGGTTTCACTGTTAAGATAATTAGCTTTGTCAACGAAAATTTCGGCAAAGGAACCCTTTTTTGGCCAATATCATGAACTGACATGTAAAATGTTAGTCTTAGTGATGGTTTTTGCTAATGTGGAAAAAATATTCATTCCTTGGAGAAAGTAATCAGAAATGAGTTGATAGTAAATTTTATTATCTTTGACTTTATACACTACGTTTATATCGCGAGACTATCTTCGAGATCTAACTAAATCGATCTAAATCACGACGAAGTACAGATATCGAGTTAGTTATATTACATAGTTCTGGTACTAGCTTTTAGCTCCACTTGTGATGCAGAACTAGACTGAAAAATTGTTACTATGTAGATGGAGTTGCTGTCTTCGCTAATAGTGTAGTTGGCGATAACTCTATTTTATATATTATACATACGAGTATAAATATCTCATACTTTCCTGAAACTCTTCGACAGTTCGGACACCGGTGCTAGACCACAAAAATTGGTACTTTCAAAGTGGTCGGCCGAGCACTTTGAAAGTACCAATTTTTGTGGTCCAGAGGTATCACACCTTCGGCAGCTTGTTTTTTTTTTTTTGGGTTGCTGACAATGAATTTGAAATTAGATTCGTCGGAAAAAAAAGATGGGACATGGTTTTAGGATGTTCACAAATAATCAACAACTAGTATATGTAACCGTGATTTTTACACAATTTATTAGCATATAAAGTACAACTAAAACAAAAACTGAACGTAAACTAAAATTTGTACTATTCAGTATCGGTTTCATTATTGTTGCTGCTATTTTGCTTCTCGTCGGTTGAGTCTTCACTTAATCTATCATCAAAGAGTTGTTCACACCAAAGACAGGAAAGCGGTTAAAAGCATACAAATCTTGACTTTTTTAAACAATCGATGTCTACTGGGTAAGCCTGAACAGGATTTACTGTGGAACAAAGTGGACCTTTTTTTGTATCCATATTTGAAAATTATATTTTTATGTGAAAAAACTATAATTTTTGCTATAAATTGACGTTCAATAATTTTTATGCGATGCGACGTGCTCGACTACCGCATTCGAAGTTAAACAATAGGCAGGGTTTTGATAATATTTTGGTTTGGTTCCTGGAATTCGATGGTCCCGACAGTTAAAATATGTAACGAGATGCGTCCGAAAAATTGAATAAAAAAAATTATTTTTTTTTTTGGGTTTTGTCCAGGTTTTTGGGATTTTATCCCACTGTGCGGCGGTGTAAATAAGCACGAGAAGTTTCAAGAAACTTTAAAGTGAAGTGCGCGATTGTGTGTGTTTTGACAAAACTTTGTATTGAAGTGCGAGAATATTCTACGCGGATAGAATTTGCACGATTGACTGTTCTGAACTTGTGAAGTGAATAACGGACTAAAATGCCGCGTACTATTCGGGAATTAACAACCGCGGAGTTAAAAGACGAACTAGCAAGACGAAAATCGTTAACGACGGGAAATAAATCCGCGCTGTGTGCTCGTTTAGCACAAGTGATAACAGCCGATGGACAGGATCCGGACACGGTTGGATTTCCGGATAAGGTCGAGTCGACGGAAAACCTCAACGGATCGGGAGCGAAACAGGTTTCCGCCAGGGGCCCTTTCTTGCAGCTGATACTGTCGAAACTTAACGAGTTACAGCGTTTTCCCACTTGCCGACATTTTCCCGGGATGCCGGCCGACATTCTTAAGCTGGAAACGCACAGTGTACGCTGAAAGCTTAAGACGGGGAAACTCCGTACACCAATAATACACGATGCGACGATCGTGTATCGGGGACAATTAATTTCCCCACGGTGTCTCTGAGCGAGTTTGTGCAAAGCTTTCTTTGTATACGAAAGTTCTGCATGTACATTAACTTGCACAATTATTTGGATAAGGCAAATTCTCTCTAAAAATTGAATGACGTCCGAATAATAAATTTTACTCAGACCCTATTTGCTAAGTCCCAAATCATTAATCTAAATAAGAGTCAAAACACCTCATAGCAAAGTTTGTCTTATCTAAATAATTTTGAAAGTTAATGTACATGTGCAGAATTTTCGTATACAAAGAAAGCTTCGCATACAATCGCTCAGAGAGACCGTGGGGAAATTAAATTGTCCCCGATACACGATCGTCGTATCGTGTATTATTTGTGTACGGAGTTTCCCCGTCTGAAGCTTTCAGCGTACACTGTGCGTTTCCAGCTTAAGAATGTCGGTCGGCATCCTGGGAAAATGTCGGCAAGTGGGAAAACGTTGTTAGACAAGCGATTTGATGAGCAATTCGAGCGGTTCGACAAGCGATTTAATGAGCAATCCGAGCGGCTAGACGAGCAATTGCAGAATCAGTCGGCGGAAATATCGAGATTGCTCGACGAGAGGCAACGAAAAACCTCCAAGAAGTTGGAAAACATGCAGGAGGACGCCAAAATGGATGGCGGGTTCCACGGCAACCATGGAGGTCGAATGACTGTGGAACGAACCGGAGCGCGTCGAAGCATCAGGAGTCGTAAAAGCCGAGTCAGCCGTGGAAAATCTGATGGCGCCAGCTTTCGACAGACAAACGTCCTGGGGCATATGCAGGACACAGCTCGAGGCCGCTGCGGTAGTCAACAGTAGGACCGATAGCGTACAGTCACCGAGGGCGGAGAAGTTGCCAAGTGAAATGACAACGCAGATGAACGAGCTGTCAGCTAATTTCGAGAAGTCGACAACACCGTTGAATGAACCGACAACGAAGATGGCCGAACAATCGGCAAAGTTGAACGAGCAGTCGGTGAGGTTGAAGGAGTCACCGCAGAGAGTGACAACACAGTTGCAACCGCAGAAGGACAACTTGAAGCCACAACTGGAGGAGCTGTCTGCGGGAGTCTGGAAGCTAAACGGCGAGAAGCTTCGTAGAGACTCCATGAAGTTTAAACGGATGCGGGTGGGCGCCCAGATCGGAAACGTGTATGATGGATTCTACTACTTTGCCTTAACCCCTAGCGGGGCATAGCGCGTCAACTACTCCTGCGCGCCATCGTACTCTGTTCTGGGCAATAGGACGCAACTCCCCAAAAGACTTACCCAGTGCCTGACACTCCTTTGCCACAGATCGACGCCATGTGATTCGAGGACCCCCTCTTGGTCGGCCTTGGTTGGAAATGGGGTTCCACTTCATGGCATGCAAAGCAATGCAGTTATCACTCTTCCGCAATGTGTTACCTATCCACTGCCATTTTCGCTTGCGTATCAATTCGTCGATTGGCATCTGACCCGTACGCCGACTTAGTTCTTCATTTGATATTGTTTTGGGCCAGAAAATTCTTAAAATTCGACGAAGATGAGTTGACGAAAACTTGCAGTTTTCTGGTAACTCCTACGGAAACTTTCCATGTACTGCTCCCATACAAAAGCACTGATAGTACCAGGGAGCGAAACAGGTCCAGCTTGGTCTTGATGCTGAGATAACTGCTCTGCCAGATTTTGGACAGCATGCCGTATGCGCGTTTAGCCTGGTTGATACGACGGGTGATGTTCTGCTCCGTACCACCATTTTCGGCAACAATGCTACCCAGGTAGACGAAGTTGTCCGCCTTCTCCACAGGCTGCCCATTAATATTGATGGCAATAGGTGTCGGATTTCTTTTTCGCAACGGCGGGCTAAGAACCTTGGTCTTGTTGGTATTAATATTTAGCCCAACCTTGCTTGCCTGCCTCTCGAGATCTAATGCCATTGCGGACAGATCCATGATTTTGTGGGAGAGTAGGCATATGTCGTCAGCGTAGTCAAGATGTTGTAGATAAGATGTCAAAGTCCATTGAACTCCTCTGTCGAGTCCGGATAGGGCTACATGCAACACGTCGTCGATCACTATGTATGCGTTCAGAAGGAACTGAGCAACTTTCGCTCAGCGAACATGTTCAGAACGAGCGGGTTCAGAAGTGACTGAGCAACTTCTGCTCGGGTGAGCATGATCAAATTTCACCGAGCAAGAAATATTTCTGCTCACTGATCAGTGCTCAGTGCTCAGGTTCTTCTTCTTCTTTTTCAACCTCACGCTCATGTTGCGAGTTTCGAGTTTTGACAGTTATCAAATTGGTTGTTGTGTTTTCGCCATTTTCGGCTTCTAGTTCTTTGGTTTTCGGGTGCTTTTGAATTTGTTTTCTCGTTGTTCGTGATTTTTGTAATGGACAGCGTGGGATTCATATATTTTCCACTTTTCGGCACTTGACGTCTAAAATTGTCATCGTCAGCTTTCAGCTGGTCGATTTGTCAGCTGGTGAAGTAGCGTTCAGCAGGTGCAGACTCCAAACCGAGCAGCTCCGGAGCTGCTCGCGAGCGGTTTCTGCTCTTTTGCCACCTTCTGAACGCACTCTATGAGGAATAGGATCGGTGAGAGGATGCACCCCTGCCGAACTCCACTGCGAATCTCAAAGTCCCCCGACACCTTATCTTTATGCAAAACGCGACATTTCGCGCCGTCATAGGTTGGCTTAATAATGGCCACAAGCTTCTCAGGGATGCCTCTCCTGCGCAAGGCCGCCCATATAGAATCCCGGCTCACACTATCGAAAGCCTTTTCGAAATCGATGAAAAGCAAGTGAAGTGGAGAATCGTATTCAGCGCATTGCTCGATGATGATTCGCAAGGTGTTAATGTGATCGACACAGGGGAATCCGGATCGAAAACCAGCCTGCTCCTCATCAATTGTGCTTTCTAAGTGGGCCTTTAGTCTTTCCAGTACGATTTTAGCTATTATCTTGGCAACGGCAGGAAGCACACAAATGCCTCTCCAATTATTAGTCTGTGAGGCTACCCTTCTTTGGAAGTTTGATGATCAAAACTTCCTTCCACTCAGTGGGAAAGGTCTCTGTATTCCACGCTTTATCAACAAATGGGTGCAGCAAATCGGCAGTTACGCTTGGCGCTGCTTGATAAAGTTCGGCAGGGATACCGTCAAGTCCGCCGGCCTTTCTTCGTTTTAGTGCAATAATTGCACAATTGCAATATTTCCTCTTTAGTCGGGGCAGTGGACCGTATACGCACATTTTGATGGTTAGCTAAATTATCTACATGAGGGGAAACTTCACCAGAGGTTACACGGTTCAAGACCGCGGCGAAGTGTTCTTTCCACCGCCTCATTTGATCTTCTTCCAAAATAAGTAGCTTTCCATCACTATCTTTCACCGGATGTTGGCAGGAGTTACGACCACCTGTAAACTCCTTGATGGCACTGTATACGGCGTTTAAGTTGTTACTTCCTGCGGCTTCTTCTGCTGAGGCTAAAAAAGAATTCGCATAAACTCTTTTATCGCGTCGCACACTACGCTGAACTTCTCGAGCTTTCTGACGGTAAAGGAGTTCGATGCTGCTTCGATTGTCGCCTGATGATGCAGCCAAACGAACTTTCAGCTCCTTTCTTTCAACAATCCGCTGCCATGAAGCGTCGGATATCCAGGGCTTATTCCGGCAATCCGGGTTTGTGCCAAGGATGGTATCTGCGCTATCAATGTACGCATTTTTTATGGCATCCCAGTTTTCGTTTATGTCACTATCTGGGTGACTAGTTATCTCAGCTGCTTTTTGCGCAAGATGGTCATTATATTGTTGTAAGACAGCTAGATTTTTCAATCGAGCGGTGTTGAATTTGCGGCGTCTGAATCTTTCGTCGCTGGGGCGGCGCACGGCTGCAATACGCAATCGAACATTAGCGATCATAAGATAATGGTCTCTTCCCATCCCAATATCGGCACCCTTCATGTTTCGCACGTCCAGGAGGCAACTCTTGAATCTTGTACTAATGGCAAAATGGTCGATCTGATTTTGTGTTCTGCGCCGATCAACAGAAGACCAACTGATTTTGTGATGGTGTAACGAGTGCCTAAGGACTGGGTCGATCGGTCCCTGGCGGTGCACTCAGTTGCAGGTGAGTCGAGCGAAATTATTCGCCCGACACACCTGCAATTGTTTGTACCAACCCAACCCAAATAATGGCGGCGTCCACCAAACACCGCTCCGGGCGATTCCGCTCGGTGTCTTGTGAACGCAACCATTATACCAGTCGCAGCAGCCATGTTGAATTTCTAATTCAACAATTGACATTTCGACTCGCGGAATTCCAATTGGACTTCCGGGAGTCGGAATGTCAGTGCAAGAAGATATTTTCAACGTGGCGGCCGACTGCAAAGGACAGAAAAAGGAAACTCAGCCGATTCGCTTCTCACAAAAAGTTCGGTTCCGAAGTTGGTGATCGTAACGTGCCGGTAAATTGACAAAAATACGCGCGCTGTCAAAGTTATTGCCAAGAAGAAGGGAAAGTACGAACACGAACTTAGGTTCTCTAATGTTATGTGGTAGTAAGGTGCGCATCCCTCAATTGATGCTTTGTACTTTAGGCCTTGACACCGAGGGAAGTACTTCGTTCCTCAACAGTTTTGCGGGGTTGTATCTCAACTCAACTGTATCATTATAGTGTCTCGTGTAAGAACAGTGCGTCGACATTGTATACGGTGGGTATTTTGCGCACATTCTTGGTTCCCAATCGAAATGGAAAGACAGTGTTACGAAGGCCGCTGAGTCGCATGCTAGTTCAGTGCTTCGTCATTCGAGCGGGTTATCGGCCGCAACATTGAATACGGCAGCGGTTACAGCTGGTAGCAATCAATCAAGTCCCGCGATTTGGGATTACATTCTCAACATCTTGTGAGGAATACACGACCACCGTCAGCGGGACATTCGACACCTACGTCAGGCATCGTAACACCGACAAATGTTCCTTCACCCATCAGGGATCTGCGACACTCGTCCAGCTCTCATCTTCCCGACTACGATCCACCAATTCAGCCTCACAAGAGGTCACGTATGGCTGAGGGTTGGTCAACATAGCGATTCCGCGCTATACGAACAATTCCCCAATTGTAACGTATCAAAAGCAACATCTTCAGCGGCGGCGCAGATTATCTCCAATACAACAGCGATATACATTAACAGCAACACTTAATCGACAACAAACAGAGGTATTCTCGCAATTCGATGATCTCGGTGGTGATTTCTGCATTGGTTCCTTTGATAGCAACTCTGCCACGTCACAGTCTGGCAAAACGGACTCCATCTTTGAAATAGGAGGTTAGGGTTCATACAATAGTTCACTATTTTCAACACTAGACCGAGGTTGTGATGATTGCTACAATTATTCCGTGAAGTGGAATGGCGATGCATATGCAAGAATCAGTGGTTAGAACGGATTTTTTTTTGTCAGGGGTGTGTTGATTCACTTCAGCCCAATGACGAAATTGAAAAATTTAGATGGTAAAGATATTAAATTGTGCAACACCATCATCATAATCGGTTGATTGCGAAATACATATTTAAATGAAAAAAAAAAAAAACAAAAAAAAAACTGAAGCAAAAATAGTTTTGCATTGTACGCTTTAGAATATACCAGAGAGAGAGAGAGAAAACAAAAGAAATCGCTACACGCACATACATAAATTCAAATTATATAAAATATAAATCATACAGAAAGATAGAAGAGAAAAACCGTGGAGTTAGTATCGTTATTTTCGGAAAGAGACCCAGTTTCATTAAAAGAATAGGTAAATGTTCACTTAAAGGTAGGAAAAATATCACATAGTATAGAAGTATTTCGTAATTTGATCGAACGCAAACTTTTAAGTAAAGAAAAGGTATGATTTAGGCGACATTCGTAATAATCGCCCTAGTATAATTTCCTAGAAGTTTAAGTATGGGAATTTCTACAATAATAGTTGCTCAATTCTCAGCAAAAATAGAAAAAGGCAATATTCCATACCTGTAGATAGTATAGGTGGATGTATCTTTAATTAGTATTCTTAAGCCGAAACAAAAATATATAAATTAGGATTGTCTGAAGCTGGTAAATAGAGAAAGACTAGCATAGAGATGCATTTATTCAAACAAATCCGTGGAGTATTTATCACAACTCCTGTTTCTAAGAGTCAGTTTAATGGAAGTTGGTGATAAACATCAACGAAAAATTAGTTGTAAGCAGGTCAGGTAGTTATAGTTATTAAGTACAACTTTGTTACCGTAGTTGGACTCTCTTCGAATGAAATGTAAATTTGTAAAGGAATATTCTTCTTATTACTATTAACTCTTATGGGCAACGTCTTACCTCATTTTTCTTGTATGCTGTCTTAGGGCCGTTTTCTTCACTCGCCAGTTAAATCGCCATTAACTAACTAGCCATTAAATTTAACCGACCGGTAGCGCAGTGTGTTGAGGCATCCGTCTCATGTTTGACTACCGGCGTTTCGGGTTCGAGTCCCGTCCACGACGACTTTCGTGGCCATGGATGTGCAGGAGGTGCATGCTGGCAACTGCATTCTCTGAAACCAATTTATGCCAACGAAACGTCAACTGGGCCACACGGAATAGTTGACGCGCTATGCCCCACAAGGGGTTAGGGCAATTGAGTATTAAATTTAATGGCAGATTTTAATGGGCCCATTAAAAATTCGTTTTCTTCACGTTTGTGGCTCTCATTAATCGGTCCATTAAAGTTAGTGGCGACTTCCACTGATTTCCAATATCGTTCCAAGATTTCCACTCAAATGCCAAATTTAATAGAGACCACAGCTGTGTGTTTCAAGTTCAAAGCTTGGTGATCAAGAAATTAAGCACATGGCATGGTACGATGATGTCCTGTTCTTTGTGAGTAACTCAACGTTGCGTTATTATAATCAGACTAGTGGTCTTCTGGCGCGGTTTTTAGAACTGGATTCCGTTGAAAGTATCGGAATTCATTGGATTGGAAAAAGAATTTACTGGTCAAATCCTACGTTGCAGTCGGTAAGTAGTCGCCTAAATTAAAGTCTTCGCAATCATCCGATTTAAATAATCATAACAAAATTGTCTAAACAGATCGCACGTGCTACGTTAAACGGGATGGAGGTGGAAACTCTGACCACTGCTGTAGTGGCTCGTGAACTGAAAATAGATTCATTACATGGTCACATATACTATTCAACAAGAAATTCGGTGGAAGTGTGCCAACTGCATGGAAAAAAACAGACGTGTGTACTTTAGCGATCATCCGATCTCGGGAAGAGAAGTGATGGGCTTAACATTGGATCTTCAAAGCGGAAGAGTCTTCTGGATAGTTCGGAGCTACGAACCAATAATGTCGCTCTTATTTAGTGCTCCCATGGCTAATAACTTTACATCAGCGGACGTAACCAATACAACACTAGAGGAAAGTTCCCTAAAAGGGTCCTTAACCCATTTCAGCGACAGACTAATGTGGCTTCAAGACAATCATACTGTCATAGTGGGAGATACTTCTGCAAAGAATTTGGCTAGAATACGAAGTTCACGTTTAAGCGAATTGCGTTCTATATCAGTAACTGACGCAACTCATCACATATTGCCTAATATTGGCGAGGAGGTCAATGTGATTCCTGAACAAATAAACAATGAATCCATAAGCATCATAGGCAATTGGACAGCGCTCGATATTGTTTGGAATCCGGTTCGCACAGTAACTTACGGTGATGTATTTTACGAACTAAAAATACACAATGACCAATTGGGACAAACGGATACGAAAAAGGAAACGAACGCAACTTTCTACCACTTTGCGAATCATAATCTGGCGCCGTACTCTCCATTAGAGATAACAATTCGTGCGTTCACCTTTTGGCACTCTTGTAAAAATACGGTCGCAAAATTAATTACACCAGCCGCAGCTCCCTCTATGCCTACGTTAGCAAGAGTTTTGATCAATCATCTCAACTGGCCTGAACTGAACCGTCGTTCCTGCGGCAGCCGGTTCTTCGTACCGGAACGACCCGTTTTTCAACAGCCGATGCCAACCCCCTCGATGCAAGAAGGACTGCAGTATCGAAGCATCGCTACCACAACAACATAAATGTACTGGGAGAAAACCGAAATGTGCAAAAATAACTGAACTGTGAATATTATAATATTATTTTCATTTTATTATATTAATAAAGAGAATATTATTATTTCTATTTTATTTTATTAATAAAGAGAATTGTTTAAATTCGAGTGTCCGCACTTTTTATTGTTTCTTGTTTCCAAATTTTGTGTGTGTAGTCTGTGAAAATATGTGAGGAGTTCATGATCTCGTACATTGTTATGCATACGGGCTTGCGACACATCATCCATGTTTCGGTCGATATTCCCTGCTTCCAAAGCAGCTTCGAAGCCTTCGATATGGTTCGGTGGCAGTTGGTCTTTCGAATCAATGGCAATGTTATGCAACACAGCACATGCAACAATGATTTTCCGAGTCGTCGTTAATTGGAGACGCAATCCCATTGAAAGCACAGGGAATCGACGTTTCCAATAACCGAACATACATACGTTCGATTACATCACGCTGCGTATATGACTTTCATCATACAATTGCTCAGCATCATTTTGGCAATTTAATAATGGAGTGGCCAAGTGTTAGCGTAACTTGAATCTCCAACAAGAATATATTTGCCGAAATCGTACGAGATCCATTTTCATTTTCACATTGGAATTTTTGAAAATAGTCTGATCATGGGAACCACCGGGCCATCGAGCTACAATATTTAAAATTTTCATGTCAGCAGAACAGATGGCTTGAACATTATAAGAGAAAAAGCCTTTTCTATTGCGATAATTTTCTGCGTGAATTCCGCCAGGCAATTGAATTTTTACGTGGGTGCAATCTATGGCTCCTATTGCTCTAGGAAATCGAGCGAATTGGTAAAACCCTCTGCATGCATTCAAGGTTTCATCATAGGTAACGGGCATTTTTATAAATAATTGGCGTTATTGAACAATGGCCCAAGAAACTTTCTGAACTATACGGCACACGGACGTAATCGAAACACCGGCAAAATCAGCGATTGATACTTGGAACGACCACCCAAGAGCGTAAAATCGTAAAGCGATCAGCAATTGTGTGAATGGTCGAATATATCGAGATCTGCGGAAATCGTTAAAATTAGCTCAAATTACGTTCAATTTCTATTTAATCTACTGTATCTTTCTTGGGAATGCTCCAAACAAGGATTCATAAAATGCAAAATATGGACCACAGATTCTTTCGATAATCGAAATCGGTAAAGAAAGTCCGCGTCATCCCATCTGCTCATGTCGATCCTGTCGTGCATTTTGTATTGACGTCTTTCCATAATGAGCTCTTCCTCTGAGTCAGAATCAGACCAATTGTCCCAAATATGATTCATGCTTATAGTCGAAAAACATGCAAACGTGCTGCGGCGGTCGACAGCGACGATGATGATGATGCTACACCGCTTCTGCTACCTTTTGCTGCTGCTGAACTGCTTACGCAAGAATCCGTTTTGCTACGTGAACTACGCCTCAAATATGATATTGGCACTAAAGATCGGTTGCTGCTCGTCTGTTGTGACGCTTTTGCGATTTTTGTCCACGTTTGACGTTGTATTCTACAAATGGAATAACAAATGTCATAACAAACATTAACTTTTGTGAAGAAAATGGAATCTTCAGTTAAAGCGGCATTAGCAGCGCTAATGGAATTATCGAGGTCCATTAGCTAATGTCGCCATTAGCGCTAACGCGTAATTGACGTTTCACCTAATTGAGAGTGAAGAAAACGAATCCTGGAATAAAACTGGAATAATGGCGCCATTAAATATAATGGCTAGTGAAGAAAACGGCCCTTAATCTCTTTTGCTTAAATTATTGTATCAAATATAATAAAATTATTAGAAAGATATTAAATTTCATTCAATGAAATATTTTCCAAAAAAGTTGGTATTCATAAAATATTGTGAGCTCGATATTCATGATCATAAAGAATTATTTCTAGTATGTATAAGAAATTTGTGGTAATTTCGCCTGTTTTTATTATTTCATTTCACAATTCTTTTGCCATGACAAAACAAGCCTACGTACATATAAACTTTAGACTATCAACAAAACATATTTTGAATCTTGTTGCATTAACGATAAGTTTTTTTTGTAAATGAATTTTGTTATAACGAAAAAAGAAATTAAAACAATGCATTCACTTGAAATCCCTATTTTTTGCTTCTTGAATCCTTGAAGGCTTCCACTCCAATCCACTCTCTCCGGTCGTTTTCATCGGTTTCGCTATGGGGGTTGAGCAATATTGCGCGGCTCAACCCAAGGTCGGGGAGGGAGCGCGGAGCCCCATCGCCAACAGGGGGCTCCCGTGCTAGTGGCAGGGACGTTAGGGGGATTTCGCGGCCCAAATTTTTGTTTATATATCTGTTGAGGGACATCCGTTGACTTAGGCCCTCGGGCAGTCGCGTGATTTTTTTTGTAGCGATCACGAGGCAGAGTGACCAAACCAAAACCCCGCCCACACTACCGATAGCTGAGCTAGTTATCAAGCACGCGTCACCTCTGGTCATCTCTGAGGAGATATTGGCACTTAGGTGTCACGGAAGGTCTGAACGATCAGCCTCGATTTCCGTCCTCGGTTTGAGCCTTGCTCGAGCAAACAACTCGTTACAATGCTCCTTATGCTCAAACATAGTACCACCGATGAAGAGACTGTGAAAGTTGCAGAACTCTACAAATCTTTGACCGTTGTCATTACGATCACCAAGACCGTGTCTCCCCATCACATGTCTGAGCCCATAGTTATCAGCGCCAACTTTCGCATTCAAATCACCCATAACCATTACGAGTATAATGTCACCTTTAGGTGTTCTGCTCTGAACGGCGTTTAGTTCTTCGTAGAAGGAGTCTTTTGCCAAGACATTGTCGGGTTCAGTAGGGGCATAACATTGTATTATTGAGATGTTCCTCATTTTGGTCCGGAACCTGGCGGTCAAGATTCTGTCAGAAACCGGCTCCCAGGATAAGAGACAGTTTCGCGCGGCTCTGGTTAAAAGGATCGCCACACCTGACTCACGACGACTACCGGTAGCTTTACCGGAGTACAACATTACAGTGCTGCCCGTTGGAGAAATAAGTTCTCCGCTGTTCCACCATCTTATCTCACTAACTCCTAAGATATTTAATTTGAACCTCAGAAATTCACTCTCTAATTGAAGAAATCGTGCGTTCTGGGGAGCTTCTGATCCATTGTCCAGGAGAGTACGCACATTCCAGAATCCAATCTTTGTCATTGTACGATAGCCAAAAGTCGTAACCGTTGAGTCAGTCCTTATCCGAGGCATAGTTGACGTTTCGTTAGCATATAAAGATTTCGGATAGTGCAAGTTGCTGGCATACACATCCTGTCCTCTGATTGTCGGTTTTAACCACAAGCCCTCAAAGGGAAAGGCCGTGGTATTCTTTTTTACACCCTACACCACAGGGGGACCTCAACCAAATCATCGCACCGCTATCACTGGCGGCTTGACGTTGGTTAGCAATGGTCAGTGACCACTGCCGTTCCAAGGGGCACCCACGCGGAGGACTATGGAAGAGGAGTTTTTGCCCCCCAGTAACAGTATGTTATCAGTACATTAACAGCATTTCTGCGGCAGCCAGTTTTACGCACCGGAGCGACCCGTTTTACAACGGCCAAGAGCTGCCAAAACTCTTCAATGCAGGAAGGAAAGTGTGTTTGTATGTTACATGCCTCGTATCGTTTTTTTCTTATGTTCACTGGGAGTAAAACATCTCGGCGCAACTGCTCTCAGTGCTACTTCTCCGCGCCGGCATTGAAAGCAACCCAGGACCGTGGATCTGCTGCGTATGCGACAGAATGGTGCACCCAAACGCGACTACGGTGAGATGCAATTGCTGCAATCAGTGGTGCCACCTAAGATACTGCTCTGGACTCAACCATCACAGGCACTGGAATTCCTCCTTTACTGCCAGTCAGTGGAGGAACAGAGGACAACTAGTAGCAACCTCGTCTAACACACCCCCACATCCAACACCATCGAGCGCTCAGACAGGTTTACAGCCATCTCCGATGACTCCTGCTAACAGTTCCCATAGGATTTCTCAACACAATCTTACGTCTGCACCACCGACTGGCATCTTCAATACGTTCTCACTCGTCCAACTCAACTGCAATAGGTTGCAGAACAAAATCGCCGAACTCGCATCATTTATGGACAGACATCGCATCCAAGTTGGAGCCATACAGGAGACGAAACTGCACTCCAACTCATCCCTCAACACATATGGCACCCAACTAACAATTTTCCTGAAGATTCCGGATATTAAAGTATCACTTAATCCTATAGTCATACAAATTGAAAATTTACGTGTGAAACTCCCTTATAGGAGTATTTGATCCAATAAGTAATCCATAAAGCACTTTGTGGTGTAAGACGGCGAAGAGCGAATCTACAAAAGTCATCCTATAATTTTTTAGGATATTTATACCATTGTTCGTAATGTTCCTCCTAAAACGAAAGGCAAACAAATATCATATGAACTTTATCGGATGACTTTCTTTTCTATTTCTATAATCATATGGTATGGTACCCTTCACACGATTTGCTACTTGGAAATTAGTAGTAAAACTTGTTCCCATTTCACTGTTTCTATGAGAGGTATATGAAATAGTAGGCCAATTTCAGTCAAATTTAGGAAAGAGGTTTAGCAGTCAATATGATTAAATATGAAATTTGGTAAAGGTATATTCAGAAATAAAAAAAGTTTTTCTAACAAAAACTTGCTTTTGGAACGGTCGTTCCTATGACAGCTATACGATAGAGTAGTCCAATTTCAACCAAATTCGGGAATGTGGTTTGACTAAAAATACTATTGATAAGCATGAAATTTGAAAAAGATATCTTTAGAAATAAAAATTTTTCTCACAAAGACGATTTTTTGAACCCATCCTATGGCAGCTATATGACGTAGCGATCCGATTGCGTTGGTTCCGACATATTTACAGCGTGCAATAGAAAGAAGGCTTTGTACAAAATTTCAGCTCGATAGCTTTAAAACTGAGGGACTAGTTTGCATAGAAACATACAGACAGACGGACAAAGCTTAATCGACTCGTCTCATCATACTGACCAAGAATATATATAGTTTATATGATCGGAGATGCTTCCTTCTGTGCGTTGCAAACTTCATGACAAAGTTAATATATATTACATAGGGTATATTAACAGCACACCCGTGAAGGGTATAATAATTTTTATCATAACGCGTTTCATAAATATTAAATACAATATGGAAGTTATGAAATCAAAATTATTCTTAATTAATGTTTAGGTTAGGTTTTTCTTATATGTATTAGTAAGCTTTAAAGACATGGAATCGACCGTGGCGATAATGCAAGTGTTTTCATTTGGCGTTGTCATTGTTCCAGATAGTCATATAATAAACTAAGAGCTGACTTTGGTTCATCATCATCATCATCGTGGCGCGACAGCCCAACGTCGGGCCTTGGCCGCTGACTTTGGTTGAGTATGAAAAATTAGCGGATCGCGGTTTCTTAGTGGATTCTTTTCTATCTCCATACAATTTTGGGAACATTCCTGTTTCGCGAATATTAGGAGAATTCTCTCTATTCAATTTAGGGAGAATTCTTAAAATTCCTTTATTGCGGCATTTCCGCTAGAGGTAGTCCATTTCCGCTTTAGGTGGTAGGAATCTAGAATCGACGTGGGGGGATTTGTAGGTCCTAAAGCGGATTTTTTGGTTTTTGTGAAAGTTCTCTCTAATCAAATAGAGAGAATTCTCCTAATATTTGCGAAACAGTAATGTTCCCAATTTTGTTTAGTAGACATATTTGCGAAAAAGTGATGGTTTGCGCGATAACTTCGATTAAGTCGAAAAATATTTGCTAACACACTAAAATAGCCTCACAATCTCATAGGCAAAGATGGATGAATATCTTAATAATATTGTAATGTTTCCTCTGAATAATGAAAACACTTCGATTGAAAAACACAAAAACTTTATTTACTAAACGAAATACACACTCGTACTAACAACCAACGTCAAACTAGCTCGAACTATCTGTTAACGGCAGATAACGATTATCTCCTTTCCACTTTATAGCGATCCGACTTCAACTGAGTGTCGAGTCTTACTACTTCTTACTTCTTCCTGTTCTTGGTGACATCTGCCTTTATATAGCTGCCAATCCATGTATTCGTCAATTAGCGAAGATTCTAGATTTTTCGAGATGTTCTGGTCTCGGGTTTCCACTACTCAACGAAGGTTCGAGAATCCGCTAGTGCCCATTCAGCTGACACTTGTTATCGATCATTCGAGATCATGACGGAGCCCAGCACAGTGTGTGTCGTAAGAGTGACGGACTGCGTACATACAACACTGCGTCCTCCTTGGACCTGTTCGTCCCGAACAGAAGTCACCATGACGCCGCTCACGCGGTGCCATCCGATCCAGATGCATGGTCTTCATTTTCACTGTAGGCCTCCAACGTTTCGGAACGTGACGCACTACATTATCCACCCAAGCAACAATCTCATCCGGCTCCTTCCAGGTCTGTCGAGCCCACGAGCACGTTTGGTTTCTCCCATGAGCGCTGCACAACCCTGCGAAGCCACCGTCGCTGACACCAATCGAGCGAACTTTCCAGTTAAACCTCCTTACGCGATCAATACTCCACCGAGGTCGTCCTTGCATCAGGCCATGCACACCATTAACCGGCGTCCGAAGTCGGTGACCAACGTTAACTGCTCCACACACGAACCATTCCGTGGGGTTGGAATGCTCTGCAACACCTCCGTAGTCGAACATCGCAATGCCAAATTGACAGAAGTACGCCCGTTGTCGGTCCTGCCATCCATCACCACAGCGGCCCCAAACTGAGTGCAGGACGCTTCCACGTCGTCGAGAACAGTTCAGCCCTAACGAATCCCGACGTTTCCACACGTTCCAGATCTTTTAACCAGAGCCGCGCGAAACTTTCTATTATCCTGGGAGCCGGTTTCTGACAGAGTCTTGACCGCCAGGTTCCGGACCAAAATGAGGAACATCTCAATTATACAATGTTATTTTATGTCCCTACTGAACCCGACAATGTCTTGGCAAAAGACTCCTTCTACGAAGAACTAAACGCCGTTCAGAGCAGAACACCTAAAGGTGACATTATACTCGTAATGGTTATGGGTGATTTGAATGCGAAAGTTGGCGCTGATAACTATGGGCTCAGACATGTGATGGGGAGACACGGTCTTGGTGATCGTAATGACAACGGTCAAAGATTTGTAGAGTTCTGCAACTTTCACAGTCTCTTCATCGGTGGTACTATGTTTGAGCATAAGGACCACCACAAAATCAGTTGGCCCTCTGTTGATCGGCGCAAAACACAAAATCAGATCGACCATTTTGCCATTAGTGAAAGATTCAAGAGTTGCCTCCTGGACGTGCGAAACAAGAAGGGTGCCGATATTGGGATGGGAAGAGACCATTATCTTATGATCGCTAATGTTCGATTGCGTATTGCAGCCGTGCGCCGCCCCAGCGACGAAAGATCCAGGCGCCGCAAATTCAACACCGCTCGATTAAAAAATCCAGCTGTCTTACAACAATATAATGACCATCTTGCGCAAAAAGCAGCTGAGATAACTAGTCACCCAGATAGTGACATAAACGAAAACTGGGATGCCATAAAAAATGTGTACATTGATAGCGCAAATACCATCCTTGGCCCAAACCCGGATTGCCGGAATAAGCCCTGGATGTCCGACGCTTCATGGCAGCGGATTGTTGAAAGAAAGGAGCTGAAAGTTCGTTTGGCTGCAGCATCAGACAACAATCGAAGCAGCATCGAACTCCTTTACCGTCAGAAAGCTCGAGAAGTTCAGCGTAGTGTGCGACGCGATAAAAGAGTTTATGCGAATTCTGTTTTAGCCTCAGCAGAAGAAGCCGCAAGAAGTAACAACTTAAACGCCGTATACAGTGTCATCAAGGAGTTTACAGGTGGCCGTAACTCCTGCCAACATCCGGTGAAAGATAGTGATGGAAAGCTACTTATCTTGGAAGAAGATCAAATGAGGCGGTGGAAAGAACACTTCGCCGTGGTCTTGAACCGTGTAACCTCTGGTGAAGTTTCCCCTCATGTAGATAATTTAGCTAACCATCAAAATGTGCGTATACGGTCCACTGCCCCGACTAAAGAGGAAATATTGCAATTGTGCAATTATTGCACTAAAACGAAGAAAGGCCGCCGGACTTGACGGTATCCCTGCCGAACTTTATCAAGCAGCGCCAAGCGTAACTGCCGATTTGCTGCACCCATTTGTTGATAAAGCGTGGAATACAGAGACCTTTCCCACTGAGTGGAAGGAAGTTTTGATCATCAAACTTCCAAAGAAGGGTAGCCTCACAGACTGTAATAATTGGAGAGGCATTTGTGTGCTTCCTGCCGTTGCCAAGATAATAGCTAAAATCGTCCTGGAAAGACTAAAGGCCCACTTAGAAGGCACAATTGATGAGGAGCAGGCTGGTTTTCGATCCGGATTCCCCTGTGTCGATCACATTAACACCTTGCGAATCATCATCGAGCAATGCGCTGAATACGATTCTCCGCTTCACTTGATTTTCATCGATTTCGAAAAGGCTTTCGATAGTGTGAGCCGGGATTCTATATGGGCGACCTTGCGCAGGAGAGGCATCCCTGAGAAGCTTGTGGCTATTATTAAGGCAACCTATGACGGCGCGAAATGTCGCGTTTTGCATAAAGATAAGGTGTTGGGGGACTTTGAGATTCGCAGTGGAGTTCGGCAGGGGTGCATCCTCTCACCGATCCTATTCCTCATAGTGATCGGCGACGTGTTGCATGCAGCCCTATCCGGACTCGACAGAGGAATTCAATGGACTCGTCCTGGAAAGACTAAAGGCCCACTTAGAAAGCACAAATGATGAGGAGCAGGCTGGTTTTCGATCCGGATTCCCCTGTGTCGATCACATTAACACCTTGCGAATCATCATCGAGCAATGCGCTGAATACGATTCTCCGCTTCACTTGCTTTTCATCGATTTCGAAAAGGCTTTCGATAGTGTGAGCCGGGATTCTATATGGGCGGCCTTGCGCAGGAGAGGCATCCCTGAGAAGCTTGTGGCTCTTAATAATAGCCAAAGTGAAAGTTCGTTTGGCTGCAGCATCAGACAACAATCGAAGCAGCATCGAACTCCTTTACCGTCAGAAAGCTCGAGAAGTTCAGCGTAGTGTGCGACGCGATAAAAGAGTTTATGCGAATTCTGTTTTAGCCTCAGCAGAAGAAGCCGCAAGAAGTAACAACTTAAACGCCGTATACAGTGTCATCAAGGAGTTTACAGGTGGCCGTAACTCCTGCCAACATCCGGTGAAAGATAGTGATGGAAAGCTACTTATCTTGGAAGAAGATCAAATGAGGCGGTGGAAAGAACACTTCGCCGTGGTCTTGAACCGTGTAACCTCTGGTGAAGTTTCCCCTCATGTAGATAATTTAGCTAACCATCAAAATGTGCGTATACGGTCCACTGCCCCGACTAAAGAGGAAATATTGCAATTGTGCAATTATTGCACTAAAACGAAGAAAGGCCGCCGGACTTGACGGTATCCCTGCCGAACTTTATCAAGCAGCGCCAAGCGTAACTGCCGATTTGCTGCACCCATTTGTTGATAAAGCGTGGAATACAGAGACCTTTCCCACTGAGTGGAAGGAAGTTTTGATCATCAAACTTCCAAAGAAGGGTAGCCTCACAGACTGTAATAATTGGAGAGGCATTTGTGTGCTTCCTGCCGTTGCCAAGATAATAGCTAAAATCGTCCTGGAAAGACTAAAGGCCCACTTAGAAGGCACAATTGATGAGGAGCAGGCTGGTTTTCGATCCGGATTCCCCTGTGTCGATCACATTAACACCTTGCGAATCATCATCGAGCAATGCGCTGAATACGATTCTCCGCTTCACTTGATTTTCATCGATTTCGAAAAGGCTTTCGATAGTGTGAGCCGGGATTCTATATGGGCGACCTTGCGCAGGAGAGGCATCCCTGAGAAGCTTGTGGCTATTATTAAGGCAACCTATGACGGCGCGAAATGTCGCGTTTTGCATAAAGATAAGGTGTTGGGGGACTTTGAGATTCGCAGCGGAGTTCGGCAGGGGTGCATCCTCTCACCGATCCTATTCCTCATAGTGATCGGCGACGTGTTGCATGCAGCCCTATCCGGACTCGACAGAGGAATTCAATGGACTTTGACATCTTATCTACAACATCTTGACTACGCTGACGACATATGCCTACTCTCCCACAAAATCATGGATCTGTCCGCAATGGCGTTAGATCTCGAGAGGCAGGCAAGCAAGGTTGGACTAAATATTAATACAAACAAGACCAAGGTTCTTAGCCCGCCGTTGCGAAAAAGAAATCCGACACCTATTGCCATCAATATTAATGGGCAGCCTGTGGAGAAGGTGGACAACTTCTTCTACCTGGGTAGCATTGTTGCCGAAAATGGTGGTACGGAGCAGGACATCTCTCGTCGTATCAACCAGGTTAAACGCGCATACGGCATGCTGTCCAAAATCTGGCAGAGCAGTTATCTCAGCATCAAGACGGGTCAGATGCCAATCGACGAATTGATACGCAGGCGAAAATGGCAGTGGATAGGTCACACATTGCGGAAGAGTGATAACTGCATTGCTTTGCATGCCATGAAATGGAACCCCATTTCTAACCAAGGCCGACCAAGAGGGGGTCCTCGAATCACATGGCATCGATCTGTGGCAAAGGAGTGTCAGGCACTGGGTAAGTCTTTTGGGGAGTTGCGCCCCATTGCCCAGAACAGAGTACGATGGCGCGCAGGAGTAGTTGACGCGCTATGCCCCGCTAGGGGTTAAGGCAAAGTAGTATACTGTTACTGTCCACTGTTAATGCACTGCTGGTGTACTGTTAACATACTGTTTATGCATTGTTGACATGCTGCTAATGCACGGTTAATGTACTGTTAATGTACTGTTACTCAATTGCCCTTACCCCTTGTGGGGCATAGCGCGTCAACTGTTCCATGTGGCCCAGTTGACTTTTCGTTGGCATAAACTGGTTTCGGAGAATGCAGTTGCCAGCATGCACCTCCTGCACATCCATGGCCACGAACGTCGGGATGTACTGTTAACATACTGTTAATGCACTGTTAATCGACTGTTAATGCACTGTTAACATACTGTGAAGGCAATGGTAGTGTACTGTTAGCATACTTGACTAGGTTTCACTTCATGTCCAGAAGGATCCTTCTATCCAGACCAAAGGGATCTAAATGCCTTCAACAGTAATCCAGTGCATGGTCTCATCACCCCCAATCAGAAGATAGCCATAGTGGCGTCGTTTCATTTTATGCGCAAGAAGGTCCAAAGAACTTGAAATGTCATCAACAGTAGTCTAAATGCATTCGCCTCATCACTCCCAGTTATATGATACCCATCTTGCCTACATGTCACTTTTTATACCCTAGACTTATAGTATAGGGTATATTGTTTTTGTCACGACGAAAATATGTAACACCTTAAAGGAGGCTCCGGAGGTATAGCAATGTATATATATATATATGTAAATGATCAGGGTCACCTCCTGATTCGATTTAGCCATGTCTGTCTGTCTGCCTGTCTGTCTGTCTGTGTCTGTCTGTCTGACTGTCTGTCTGTCTGTCTGTCCGTTCGCACGATAACTTTCGATAGAATGAAGCTAGAGCCTTGAAATTTTGGTCAAATGTTGGTAGTATGATCTAGTTGGATGGTATTGAAATTGGGTATTGGGAATTGAATATGTAAAATAATTAAATGTATCTATAACTCCCGATTAAAAAAACATGAAAACCTCCAGCTTTGGTATATTGCTAGTGAGGGTAATCTTATACTCTCCTGGGAAAATAAAATCGATCACTTGAAAACTAACGGTAATTTTTTTTACAAAGAGCCCCGTACTACCCTACTTTTCAGGTTTTTTGTCTATAACTCTTGAACCAATTGACGTAGACACCTGATTTTTGGCATGTAAACCTGAGGTACGAAGTTGCTTGAGTTTTAGTAGGTTGGGCATAATCGGCTCAAAGGAACGCCTACTTCCCCTACAAATTTCAAAAAATTAAATATTACTTTTATTACGATAACTTTCGATAGAATGATACTACCGAGTTAAAAATTTGGTGGAATGCTGCTAGTAAGACCTACTTAGTTGGTATTGAATATGGGCAAGATCCGATCCAAGGAACCCCCACCTCCCCTACAAATGAAACTTCAAATAAGCGATAACTTTTGATAGAATGAAGCCAGTGACTTGAAATTTTGGTCAAATGTCCCAACAAACCACACCGAGGGAATTCTTTCGGAATATGGAACCATTTTCTGTAGATCTGAGTCGGAATCCAAGCCTTAACATCTCGGAATACTGACAGTTCGTCATATGAAAAGTGTCCCAGCACTTCCGAGAGCACTAATACATGACACATACAATGACAAATTTGGAAAATGCAGAGACATTTCCGAGACTTTTCTGCACAGTTATCGTTACAGGATTTCGGTTTGGTCATTTCGGAATTTTATACGGATTTTGAAGAGAATTCGGATCGGAATCGAGTATCGCTTTTGGAACATAACAAGTGGGAATATGCAGAGCGGTGATCTCAATCCGAGGGTTTTGTATTGTTATTATTTTTTCTTTCTATTTCAAAAAAGGAAAAATTCGGTTGAATTTTAATTTATTGTGGATGTTTCCGAAGTTTTGTGGTGCAGGAAACCCGTAGCAGGGAGCGTATGTAAGGCACCCGGGACGCAAAACTATCTGGGGTCCTCCACCATCGCCGACTAACACCTAAAGTTGATGGTAAGCCAATATCCTGAGAGAAAAAAGGATCTGCCCGAATTGGACGGTCATCTCGTCCCTATAATGGACGAGGGTACATGCATGCTGCACAACTCTTATGGCATGGGCAAATATAATAAAATAAATAGAGTACACAAAATTCAAGAAATTTTTTTTAATAATATTTCATTTCAATGTGAAAACGAATATTTTTCTTTAAAAAAAAAATTGACAGTCAAATAATACATATGAAAATAATTATTTCAATTTTCTTTGGCGGTCCTTGGCTTGATTGAAATCATCTTCGGATAATTCACCAATATTTGGAGGAGTTCTAAGGCCAGAAAGAGATTCGGGATCAGGGGATTGGAAATCAGAAGGGGACTTTGGAAATGGACTGTGAATGGGAGGTGCCATGCGGTGAGAACTAGGCTCTAACGTTGAATATCCGAGGAACTGCTTTGCAGCTTTTGAAACATCTCTGTTGAATTTTCGGGACATTATCTCTAATACTATAATAGATCCAAATTTGTCACAACTATTACAGAATAGATTAAAAAATTAGAAAATACGAACCAAACTGCTATTGTTTGAAATTTTACTTCAGTTAATGTTATTTTTCCAAAAATTACAACAGGTACAACACAGAACTCACTTAAGTCTTCCACATTCAAACTGATGCACTACGATCGAAAAATAACATCAATTAACGGCGAATGCATTTAGTTTGTGTGCTCCCGGACTTTTCTCGGAAAAGTTTGATACTTTTCCGAAACAATTCCGAGACCGTCTCCACGTGGAGAGGGTCTCGGAATTTTCTCGGAAAAGTTGATACTTTTTGGGGACAATTCCGAGACCATCTCCACTTTTTGGGCAAAGTACAAACTCGAACAAAAAATTTTACAACAGTTTGCATGTGTTAGTGCGGTCTCGGAATTGTTCTCGGAAAAGTGTTGTGAAATCCGAAATGAATGCCGTCGCTCGGAAAAAATGTTTGTTGGGGTTTGAAGTGAGATTGAGTAAGTTGGCATTAAAGATGGGTAAAATCCAACCTAAGGAACCCCTACCTACCCTAGAAATGAAACTTAAAATAAGCGATAACTTACGACAAAATAAAGCTAGCGACTTGAAATTTTGGTCAAATGTTTGTAGTAGCATCCAGTTGGCTAATATTGAAAATACGTAAAATCCGACCAACGAAACCCCTACTTCCCCTACAAATGAAACTTCAAATAAGCTATAACTTTCGATAGAGTGAAGCCAGCGACTTGAAAAATTCGACAAATATTTGTAGAATGGGTTAGTTAGTTAATTGATTTTGAGAATGGTCAAGATCCTACTGAATGAGTGTCAACCTCCCCTATAGACTGGCCATATAGGAGACCCATTCTTTATGCATATGGTCGTTGCCAATTGGTACTTTTGGTATCACCACTAGGTCTGTACAAGTCTAGGGTATATACGCTTCGGACTGATTTTTTCCTCCTTCCTCCACTCTCTCCTTCATTCTATAGGCATATGCTCCATCCTGGTGCATTCGTCGGCGTCAGGCCTTGTACTGTCATGGATAGCGTATGGTATTTTATCTTCAGAGAAAATTGAAAAAAAGTTCCTAAAAAGAATGAAAAAAACTCTGAGATTTCGCGAAGTTTCATACCACATCTTAATTTCTTATTTATTTATGTGTACATACAGTCATACAAAAAAGTATTCGTACACACGTCGTATCGTGCTTTACTGTCCTGCAACAGTTAAAAGAGCTACATTTTTTTAACAAAAAATGTCTCTAACTCTTTTAGCAACACTACTTTCTTATATTAACTTAAAAAAAGTACTCTTTTCTGATCGTGTCAACAGAAAAGTGAGAAACAGTTATGCAATTCCCGAGAATTGAATCAAAAAAGTATTCGTACAGCAGCAATGCAGAAAGAATAATGCCGTTATTCCGTTGTCGATGGCGATCATTCGTATTGGGATCAGTCTTGTGATAATTATCAAGTATTTATCAATTGTTGTTAAGCAGATTTGTAGTGAATTTCCATTAAATTCTTTATTATGGGACGAAAAGGTAAAGAAACGACAGAAGGAGAAAGGAGAATTATCCTTTCCTTGCACAATCAATGCAAATCATTGCGTGAAATCAGCGTTATTGTTGGGAGACCACGCTCAACCGTTCAAAGCATCATTGATAGATATTGTGTCACGGAAAGTCTTACGAATCAACCAAGATCAGGACGACCAAGATTATTAACGGCCAAAGATGAACGCAGTATATGTAGAAAAGTGCGACAAAATCCGAAAATTAGAAAAAAAGAAGATAAAATAGACGTTTCTGGAGAAACAATCAGAAATGTGCTCCGCCGTACCGGTTACAACTCTCGAATCGCTAGAAGAAAATATTACATAAGCGAAAAAAATAGTGAAGATCGATTAGAATTCGCCAATGATGCGAAATCATGGAATAGACTTCTGGGAAAATGTTAAATTTACTCTAATCAGCAAATATAACTTTTCCCAGAAGTCTATTCCATGATTTCGCATCGTTTTGGCGAATTCTAATCGATCTTCACTATTTTTTTCGCTTATGTAATATTTTCTTCTAGCGATTCGAGAGTTGTAACCGGCACGGCGGAGCACATTTCTGATTGTTTCTCCAGAAACGTCTATTTTATCTTTTTCCGCTACCTCTGCCGCAATCGCTGAAGCTGTAATTTTCGGATTTTGCCGCACTTTTCTACATATACTGCGTTCATCTTTGGCCGTTAATAATCTTGTTCGTCCTGATCTTGGTTGATTCGTAAGACTTTCCGTGACACAATATCTATCAATGATGCTTTGAACGGTTGAGCGTGGTCTCCCAACAATAACGCTGATTTCACGCAATGATTTGCATTGATTGTGCAAGGAAAGGATAATTCTCCTTTCTCCTTACATACCAAAATAAGTGCTTGCTACAAAACCCTCGAATTGCGGGCGTAGCCCTCTATATTCCGGTTTCATTCCTCTTTCCATCAGAATCATTTGGTCCAATGTAGGTGTGGATGCTATTTTAAAAACTGTTTCAGTAGGTGTCAGTATAGGAAGATTAAAAATTAGTTTTAGTGCTCTGAAAATTATTCGGTTGATTCTTTTTTTGTTTCGTTTTGAAGTTTGACTCCAAACGAGAATACCATAATTTATTCTGGATAAAATATAAGCATTAAGCAGCAACTCCTTTATTTTAGTGGGAAGATAATACGTTCGTGGTAGTTCCACTTCAACTTGTCGTCAAATGTCAAACCTAGATAGTCATACGAACTTACTCGATCTATTTGTTTGTTATTAATATAAAGATTAACATTAACTGATTTTTTATTTGTCTGTTGGAATATTATATGTTTAGTTTTTGATGTGTTTATTATAAGTCGGTTTTCTATTAGGAATTTGTAGTACTTGTTAGGGTCAGAGTTAATTATATTTTGTAAGGTGATTTCGCTATGGCTTGAATATAGCAATAATGTGTCATCAGCAAACAGGATAGATTTTGCAACAAGTTCACAATCCTTAAGTCCATTCACATACAGTAGAAAGAGTTTTAGGCCCAATATGGAGCCCTAAGGGACACCTACATTCACTATCATAGAGCTGCTAATGTTTTTATAATATTTGGTTCTGATTTCACGGTTCCATAAGTAACTTCTAACTAAATCGTTAGCTTTCCCTTTGATGCCTTAGGAATCTATCTTCTCCAAAAGAATGGTGTGGTCCATCGTGTCGAATGCCTTACGTAAGTCGACAAATATTGCTGCGACATATTTTCCCTTGTCCATTTCACAATTAATAAAGTTCATAGCTTCAATTGTCGCATTTGTGGTATTACTCTGGTTTTGAAAACCAAATTGGTTTATATCAAGTATTTTATTGGCGTTAATATGTTTTGTGAGGCGAGATTCCATAACCTTTTCAAAAAAATTTTGACATAGAGTTTAGTAGGGAAATTGGCCGATAGTTATTAAATTCTTTAGAATCACCTCCTTTGTATATTGGTATTATGTTCGATGTTTTGGGAAAATCTGGAAAGTGACCGTCGCGTAAACCCTTGTTAATAAGAACTACTAATGTCCGGGCAATTTGTTTGCTGGTTGCTTTCAGATCGTCAACAGTTATACCATCTGGTCCAGGCGCCGCGTGTGATTTTAATCCGCTTATCATCATCATCATCTTGGCGCGACAGCCCGACGTCGGGCCTTGGCCGCCTGGATCATTGTCCTCCAATTATCTCGATCACGCGACCGCGTCCTCCAACCTTGGAAGCCCAGCAGCTGCGCGGCGTCCACACCCACTGAGCTCTCCCAACGCGATTTCGGTCGTCCTCGCAGTCTCACTCCGTCGACTCGTTCTGCATTCATTACTCTCTTAGGCATGCGATCATCGTCCATCCTTTGTACATACCCTGCCCATTGAAGTCGTTGTAGTTTGACTAATTTCGAGACTTGCAGCTCATCGTACATTTCATACAACTCATGGTTGTACCGGATGCGCCATCCATCTCGATCGCAAACAGCCCCGAAAATTCGCCGTAGAACCTTATATTCAAAAATGTCTAGCATGTTTTCGGAGGCTTGAGTTAGGGTCCATGCTTCGCAGCATAGCACTGGTCGTATAATGGTTTTGTACACGCGGAGCTTCGTGTTTCTGTGCATATGCTTCGATTTCATTATGGGGAGAACCGAGAAAAAATTCTTATTAGCTAACTGTATCCGTCGTTTGATTTCGTCAGTTTCGTTGGCGTCCCTTGACAAGTTGCAACCCAGGTAAATTAAGTTGTTCACGAACTCGATGTTGAGGTCCCCCACATTGATGCTCGGTTGTGCTGGTGTCCTTGTCGTCGATTGCATCATTATTTTAGTTTTACCCTCGTTAATACGTAATCCAACTTCCTTTGCAGCGGTATCGAGCGTATGCAGAGGTTCTTCTGCGTCAGCCAATCTTCGGGACATGATGTTGATGTCGTCGGCGTACGCTGCTAATTGTGTCGACTTGATGAGTAGCGTCTTGCTGTTGTCCATATTCGTGGCCCGAACAACGTATTCCAGTGCTAGGTTGAAGAGCGTCGGTGCCAGTCCATCGTCCTGTTTCAAACCAGTGCGTGTTTCAAATAGATCAGTAAGTCTATTATGTATCCTGACTTGTGAGACGGAGTTGGTCATCGTCATCTTAGTCAGTCGCACTAATTTGGCCGGTATACCAAATTGCAGCATGATGTTGTACAGTACTCCACGATCGATACTGTCGTATGCCTGCTTGAAGTCGACAAAGATTTGGTATACGTTTACGTTGTATTCCCAGCACTTTTGGAGTATCAGTTTGACTAAGAAGAGCTGATCGGTTGTGGAGCGACCAGGTCTGAAACCGCTTTGATATTCGCCAATGATTCGTTCTGCGTACGGTTTTATTCTATTTTCCAGAATTTTCGTCAACATTTTATAGGACGTACAAACTAGTGAAATGCCCCTGTAAATCTCACACCGCAGTTTATCTCCCTTTTTATGAATTGGACAGATGATGCTTCTGCGCCAATCGTCTGGGATCTCCTCGTCGGAGTAATTGATGTATGGCATCAACTAGACTCGTTCCACCGAATTTTAGCAGTTCAGCTGGAATC